>CM060312.1:2931892-2949392 GCA_030674185.1 Monoplex corrugatus | reverse complement strand
TACACTACAACACACACACACACAAGTACACTACAAACACACACACACACACAAACACTACAACACACACACACACATACACACAACACACACACACACATACACACATGTAACTACAACACACACACACACACACACACAAGTACGCTACAACACACACACACACACACACACACAAGTACCTACAACACACACACACACACAAACAACACACACACAAACACACCATGCACACACACACACACACCACACACACAAAACACACACACACACACACACACCACACACACACATAATACACATACACACACACACACACACGTACACTACAACACACACTCACACACACACACACACACACACACACACACACACACACCACACACAACACACACACACACACACACACACACACACACACACAAACACACACACAAACACACACACACACAGAGTGACTCACGTATCTGTGCAGGACAAGACTGGGGAAAGTCAGAACACACAGGCGTGGTCAGCTGACGACCAAAGGTCATTTCATACAACAAATGTCCAAACGAGTAAACGTCTATCAGCTCCATCGTCTGTCAACATACAGAAACACATATTACAGTATGTATGGATGATATGTACACAAATGCGGCTTTTTTATTATCTTTGTATGATATGTAGAACTAACGAAAGTGTCTTGGAAGAACTTGATACCACCAGAAAACTACTAGCAGACATCAAGAGAAGACTAAAATACATTGACCATG
Organism: Monoplex corrugatus; assembly: GCA_030674185.1. Classification (NCBI taxonomy): domain Eukaryota; kingdom Metazoa; phylum Mollusca; class Gastropoda; order Littorinimorpha; family Ranellidae; genus Monoplex; species Monoplex corrugatus. Next base: position 2,948,637 of record CM060312.1, on the reverse strand, counting down.
TGTCACGCAACAAGAACACAGACCTCATGGCAACCATCTTTCAAGGAAAAACAGGGCAAAAAGGAAGAAAGGCAGACCTCTAATCTCATAAATCGAGAATATAAGCAACATCAGTGCCTAAATATTCAAGAAACTGTCCACAAAAGTCAAGACAGAGTATGATGGGAGATGGTGGCATCCAGATGCGCAGCGGCCAACATCGAACCCGGTGACGCCAACAGGTGAGACAGGTGAGGTGCGTGATATATACTAATATACAGCTACTTTACATCTTTGTATGATAACACAATAGCTGCAACTGTGTAAGATACAAAACGCATAAGCTTGACAAGACTTCAGGACCTGGCCAGCTCATGAGTTTATGTCCAGGCTGAAGGGTTGTGCCATGATCGTTTGGGATCTTCACCATCACTTTGCACCAGTAGCGTCAGTGCAGATGGAATTGATTCCAAGTGTGGAGACATCATCACATGAAACTTTGAGTGAAACTGAAACTGTCTGATATGTACATACACACACTACTATAATACTGAATTATATGAAATACACACACTACTATTATACTATCTATAAATGATACATACAGAAAAGGCCAAAAACAGAAAACAATCCACCTGTTCCATCATGTTGTCAACATGATGATGATGATGATGACAGAATCCCACAAGTGTGATGTCTGAGCAGACAAACTGGTCCTCATTGTCCCATGATGTGGACCTTCATGTGGGATAACACTGACACTGGATGCACATGGTTTTCTGTAAGGCACGGCGTGGGGTAAGTCCTGTGATCTGTGACCTTGGGTCCTGCTTCTGCTGGTCCCTCTTGTGTTAAAAAGCAACTGTTGTGTGCTGTTTAACCCTCTTGTATTTGCATTCTAGAGAGCTGAACTGCCCCTAGATTTCGAATTTTCTGAAGCTTTCCCCCCAAAAATACGGTTACTCTGTTCACGAGTACACTGTGAGCATGTCTGATCAGATATAAAGCTAGAAATTTGTCAGGTGTCGGTAAACATGCTTTACTTCCATATCCAAGTGAGTATGTCTTTCTGACCACTGCTTGTCGTGTCATTGTCACCAAAGATGTCACCAAACATGAATAAATAAGTGACATATGTATGAAAACAAGAGAAGCACACCTATACGTGACCACAACACATACAGATGAGTAATGAATTAGAGCATGGCCTAGCAAAAGTGTCTAACAGCATTTCCATGTGATAGTACTCAAAGTGGTCACCAAATGTCACCAAGTGCTCCTCAGGTATTTACACAGTTTGTTCAGGTAGTTTTTATCATTATTTTTCTTTCCACAACAAAACTACATTCAATGTTCATAATACACTTTACTAATTGTCTGTACAAAAACAAAAAGAAATAATCTAAAGGTTTGGCATCAGCTGGCAGTACACAAATTGGTCCGACCCAGAGATAAAAATTTCTTTACTGTCAGCAGAAACCAGAGATGCGGTCAGCGGCGCGTTATCTTCTGTGTCGGTCTGCTCTCCTAAATCACAATTTTCATCATCTTCCCCCTCACCAACCTCAATAACTGACTCAGCTACATCTTCTTCGTGTTTTCCTAATTCACGAGCAGTAGTATTTAATTCCTCCTCTGAATAATCTGGAGAATCATCTGTATCCTGAAAACCGTCTGCTACAAAGGGCATTGCCATTGTTTCACACACTACGAGGCATGAATGAAAATACCCCAACCACATTTCGCGCCCAAACATAAGTGAATGGATGTGTGTATAGTGCTAATTTTCCCAAGATCATCTCATTGGATGATACCAAGAATGTTTGACCAATTGTCAGTCTCCCTGGGCCAGAAACATGTGATCAGTGCGTGATCAAAACAGCCCATGCTCGTGGCCGACTTTTACAGTCGGGTACGGCCATAACAAAGCGCTAGGCAGTGCGGGCGGAACTGTCGGCTACGGTCGTAATGAAGCTAAGAGGGTTAAACTGACTGTTCCTGTGTGCACTGTTGTTGTTGCCAGCTTACTGTGCTGTGGGCAGTTTTTTCCCTGGTGGTGATGTTGATGCTTCAGTTGATGAGGTTGTGGTTGTGGTTGTGGTTGTGGTTGTTGTTGTTGTTGTTGTTGTTGTTGTTGTTTGTGTTGTTGTTGTTGTTTAATGTTGTGTTGTTGACGCCCACACGACTGCGTAGAGCCATATCAGGGCTATAACTGCTTCAAAACATACAAAACTTCAACAGGGAAAAAAGGAAAAGAAAATTAAGTACACTCATCAATGCGTTCGCGCACACAATCCAAGGACACGCCTCCGGCATTGACCATCAGTTCTATCAAAATCATTGTGGGAATTTTTGGCTCTAAGCAGCTCCTATCCAGAGTTGTGTGTGCTAAGCCACTGGGAAGACGGGGGACTACACAGTCAAGTCTCATTCACTACACAGATTAATCATTGAGAGTGCTGCTCAAATTTACTGACAAACACCGCATGTGGCTGTGTCTTTCAGGCCTGGTTGATGCCAGGATATATTATGACAATAGGCGTAGAGTACAGCCTATCACACAGTCTCAATCCTAAGTGGAGCTCAATAACATCATGGTTATCATCATGAAAACTGTCCCAGCTTTTGCGGTTATTAACTCTTTCACTCCCGCACTCCGGTCACCAGCATCCTGCATTGCCAACCATGTTAGCAAAGCAAAAACTTAATCCTTTGATTCCCTCACCCTATCCACCAGCTTCCTGCAGGAAGCTGGTGGATAGGGTGAGGGAATCAAAGGGTTAAGTTTTTGTAGTTGGTAGATAGGGTGCGGGAGTCAAAGGGTTAAGGTGGTGTGAAAAATGAGAGAGAGAAAAAAAGAGAAGAGACAAAAAAAAAAAAGGGGGGGGGGGGGGGGGGGGGGACACAAAGGAAACTGCCACAGGGTGATGATCAAAAACTAAAGTACTGGGGTCAAGGGTACAAGTGTTTTTTGTTTCTTTCTTTCTTTCTTTGTTTTTTTGTTGTTTCTCTTAGGATCATCACACTTAGGGGTATTTCCTTCGTGCTCACCTTTTTTTTTTTTTTTTTGGGGTGGGGGGGGGGTTCCCAATTTCCGCACCACCTTAACAGCCATAGAAGTTGGCACAGTTTTCGCAATGCGATGATGATGATGATGACTGTGAGGGAGATAATCCTGATGCTGTGAAGTTCCCCATCCAGGATCGAGATTACATGACAGGGTTGTACTCTACGCTTACTGTCATAACATGTCCTGGTGTCAACCAGGCCAAGAGATACAGACACCTGTGGTGTTGATAAGACAACACGAACACTATCCTCAATGATGCATCCATGAAGTGGATAAGATTTGACTGTATGGTGAAGGGACGAGTATCAACAGGTCAGGACAAGCAAGTAACAGGAAGTCAGGACAAGCAAGTAACAGGAAGTCAAGACAAGCAAGTAACAGGAAGTCAGGACAAGCAAGTAACAGGAAGTCAAGACAAGCAAGTAACAGGTCAGGACAAGCAAGTAACAGGAAGTCAGAACAAGCAACAGGAAGTCAAGACAAGCAAGTAACAGGTCAGGACAAGCAAGTAACAGGAAGTCAGGACAAGCAAGTAACAGGAAGTCAAGACAAGCAAGTAACAGGTCAGGACAAGCAAGTAACAGGAAGTCAGGACAATCAAGTAACAGGAAGTCAGGACAAGCAAGTAACAGGAGGTCAGGACAAGCAAGTAACAGGTCAGGACAAGCAAGTAACAGGTCAGGACAAGCAAGTAACAGGAGGTCAGGACAAGCAAGTAACAGGAGGTCAGGACAAGCAAGTAACAGGAGGTCAGGACAAGCAAATAACAGGAAGTCAGGACAAGCAAGTAACAGGAAGTCAGGACAAGCAAGTAACAGGAAGTCAGGACAAGCAAATAACAGGAAGTCAGGACAAGCAAGTAACAGGAAGTCAGGACAAGCAAGTAACAGGAAGTCAGGACAAGCAAGTAACAGGAAGTCAGGACAAGCAAATAACAGGAAGTCAGGACAAGCAAGTAACAGAAAGTCAGGACAAGCAAGTAACAGGAAGTCAGGACAAGCAAGTAACAGGAAGTCAGGACAAGCAAGTAACAGGAGGTCAGGACAAGCAAGTAACAGGAAGTCAGGACAAGCAAGTAACAGGTCAGGACAAGCAAGTAACAGGAGGTCAGGACGAGCAAGTAACAGAAAGTCAGGACAAGCAAGTAACAGGAAGTCAATACAAGCAAGTAACAGGAAGTCAGGACAAGCAAGTAACAGGTCAGGACAAGCAAGTAACAGGAGGTCAGGACAAGCAAGTAACAGGAATTCAGGACAAGCAAGTAACAGGTCAGGACAAGCAAGTAACAGGAGGTCAGGACAAGCAAGTAACAGGAGGTCAGGACAAGCAAGTAACAGGAGGTCAGGACAAGCAAGTAACAGGAAGTCAGGACAAGCAAGTAACAGGAAGTCAGGACAAGCAAGTAACAGGAGGTCAGGACAAGCAAGTAACAGGAGGTCAGGACAAGCAAGTAACAGGAGGTCAGGACAAGCAAGTAACAGGAAGTCAGGACAAGCAAGTAACAGGAAGTCAGGACAAGCAAGTAACAGGAAGTCAGGACAAGCAAGTAACAGGAAGTCAGGACAAGCAAGTAACAGGAGGTCAGGACAAGCAAGTAACAGGAGGTCAGGACAAGCAAGTAACAGGAGGTCAGGACAAGCAAGTAACAGGAAGTCAGGACAAGCAAGTAACAGGAGGTCAGGACAAGCAAGTAACAGGAAGTCAGGACAAGCAAGTAATAGGAAGTCAGGACAAGCATGTAACAGGAAGTCAGGACAAGCAAGTAACAGGAAGTCAGGACAAGCAAGTAACAGGAGGTCAGGACAAGCAAGTAACAGGAAGTCAGGACAAGCAAGTCACCTGTATTTTCTTGAACTGGGTGTAGAAAGGCCGGTAGTAGGATGGAACTCCCAACATCCAGTTCTCGATGTCCAGCAGACAACACGTCTTGTCCGACACCACCGCTATATTGCCTGCATGTAGGTGTCCTGTACATACATACATTGAGTCATTTTTACACACATCATGTCATTTACACACAACACATCTTGTCCGACACCACCGCTATATTGCCTGCGTGTAGGTGTCCTGTACATACACACACACTGTGTCATTTTTTACACACATCATGTCATTTACACACAACACATCTTGTCCGACACCACCGCTATGTTGCCTGCATATAGGTGTCCTGTACACACACACACATTGTTCATTTTTACACACTGTGTTATTTTTACACACTGTGTTATTTTTACACACTGTGTTATTTTTACACACATCATGTCATTTTTACACACAACACATCTTGTTTGCGGATGACACTCAGCTCCTTCATTCAGCTTCTGTTGATGACTATCCTGATGCAATTTCTTCTCTCCAAAACTGTACCTCTGACATTGATCTCTGGATGTCATCAAATAAACTGAAACTTAACTGTGACAAGACGGAGGCTATACGTTTCTCACATCATGATATCAACACACTTTCTTCTTCTCTCCCTATAGGTTCTAGTTCCATTGAATTTTCTGACTGTGTCCGGGATTTAGGAGTTCTTTTAGATCATGATCTTTCTATGCAAAAACATGTCACTAAGATATGCCAGCTTTCTTATATGGAACTAAGACGTATTGCTTCTATCCGCCCCTTTCTTACTGAGGAAGCCACTAAAACTCTTATTTCCTCTTATATTCTTTCACGCTTGGACTACTGTAATTCTATTCTAATCGGCTGCCCTTCAGTTGTCATTCAACCTCTCCAACGTGTTCAGAATTCAGCAGCTAGGCTTGTTTGTAAAACCCCTAGATCCCAGTCATGTTCTCCTCTTCTGAAAAAGTTGCATTGGCTTCCAGTTGAACAAAGAATCAAATACAAATGTTGCTGTCTCTGTTACAAAATTCTTACTTGCTCCGCTCCCTCTTATCTGTCTGAACTTCTTCAAGTGTATGTACCATCCAGAACTCTCCGATCCTCTACCGACACAAGAACTTTCTGTGTTCCCCGTTTCAACCGGAAACTGCATGGTCAGAGAGCTTTCTCCCACTCTGCTGCCATGACCTGGAACTCCCTTCCCTATCATATTCGCCATAAGCAATGTCTTCCTTCTTTCAAGTCTAGTCTGAAGACCTATCTTTTCACTCAATACTTTCATTGATCTTCTCTTTCTCTTCTCTCTCAGCCCTGATCATCGTTCCTGTGTGTGTGTGTGTGTGTGTGTTGTGGTGTGTGTGTGTGTGTGTGTGTGTGTGTGTGTGTTGTGTGTGGTGGTGTGTTGTGTGTGTGTGTGTGTGTGTGTGTGGTGTGTGTGTGTGTGTGTGTGTGTGTGTGTGTGTGTGTGTGTGTGTGTGTGTGTGTGTGTGTGTGTGTGTGTGTGTGTGTGTGTGTGTGTGTGTGTGTGTGTGTGTGTGTGTGTGTGTGTGTGGGGTGTGTGTGTGTGTGTGTGTGTGTGTGTGTGTGTGTGTGTGTGTGTGTGTGTGTGTGTGGTGTGTGTGTGTGTGTGTGTGTGTGTGTGTGTGTGTGTGTGTGTGTGTGTGTGTGTGTGTGTGTGTTGTGTGTGTGTGTGTGTGTGTGTGTGTGTGTGTGTGTGTGTGTGGTGTGTGTGTGTTGTGGGGTGTGTGTGTGTGTGTGTGTGTGTGTGTGTGGTGTGTTGTGTGGTGTGTGTGTGTGTGTGTGTGTGTGTGTTGTGTGTGTGTGTGTGTGTGTGTGTTGTGTGTGTGTGTGTGTGTGTGTGTGTGTGTGTGTGTGTGTGTGTGTGTGTGTGTGTGTGTGTGTGTGTGTGTGTGTTGTGTGTGTGTGTGTGTGTGTGTGTGTGTGGTGTGTGTGTGTGTGTGTGAAGCATGTTTATGCGAGCAAGAGAGAGGGGGGAGAGGAAAAGAGAGAGAGAGAGAGGCTGTGCGGGAGAGAGAGAGAGTGAGCAAGGAATATCGGGAGCACGGTAGAGAGCGAGAGTATGGTTGGGGTGGGGCAAGAGAGTGAGAGTATGAGTAAGAGTATGTGTAAGCGTGATAGAATTTGATAGTAGAGAAACTGAGTGGTTGAGAGAGGGAGTGTGTTTGGGTCTGTGTGTGTGTGTGTGTGTGTGTGTGTGTGTGTGTGTGTGTGTGTGTGTGTGTGTGTGTGTGTGTGTGTGTGTGTGTGTGTGTGTGTGTGTGTGTGAAGAGAAAGAGAGAGAAAATATTTTTGTATGATTGTCACTATTTTTAGTAATATTTGAATTTACTATGTTAATATGTCTTGTTGAACGTAAATTTTATGTTTTATGTTATATAGTGTTAGCAGCGGTATGTTTAAATTTTATGTTGGTGTATCTATTTGTATTTAGTTATATACTGATTTTATGTGAAGCGCTTTGTGCTCTGGAAAGCGCTATATAAATTGCCTTTATTATTATTATTATTATTGTCCGACACCACCGCTATATTGCCTGCGTGTAGGTGTCCTGTACATACACACATTGTGTCATTTTTACACACATCATGTCACTTACACACAACACATCTTGTCCGACACCACCGCTATATTGCCTGCATGTAGGTGTCCTGTACACATATTGTGTCATTTTTACACACAACACGTCTTGTCTGGCACCACTGCTGTCAAATGTTTACATACACAATACAACAAAAACAAACAGTCTTATACCAAACACTTTGTCATTTTAAAAAAGAGTTATTGACTCCAAGGAAAAAAACAACAAAAAACAGATGTACGACAGTTCATGTCTAGTGACAAAAATGCAGCTGTGGAAAAACAATATCACATCTCTAGTCAAGTCATCTACATTAACATATCCACCTCTACTGGAAAAAACATTTTATCAATATAGTTTGTTAAATAATAATAATAATTACAATATTTATATAGCGCAAAATCTTGATAGAAATCAAATCTAAGCGCTGAACAGACACATACGCACACACGCACACACACGCACGCACGCACAACACACACACACACACACACACACACACACGCACACACACACACACACATGGCTATAAATGGGGAAAAAGAAGAAAAGCAATGGAAAATTTTATTGAGAGCATTATTATATACAAATATATATTACAATGTGATTCCACACCGATTGGAGACAGGCTGCAGAGGGGGTTGAGTGAGGTCAGGATTTTATGCAGAGGAGAAAAGGTGAGTTTTGAGAGCGGACTTGAAGGAGACAAAAGTAGGTTGCTGACGGACTGAGAGAGGAAGTTTGTTCCAGGAGAGTGGACCAGAAACAGAGAAGGCTCGTGGATCATAGGTACTGAGCTTAGTGCGTGGAAAGCGAAAAGTCAGAGGATCGGAGGCAGAGCGGAGGGTATGTGAGGGAACATAGATCTCAAGTAGGCTTGACAGGTAATCGGGGGCTGCGTTATTGAGGCTTTTGTAGCACATGGTGTCTAGTTTGTACTGTATCCACTTTGATACAGGGAGCCAGTGAAGTTGTGCCAGGAGAGGAGATATGTGGTCAGCTCTTTTCTTTTTGAGTACAAGGCGTGCAGCATTGTTTTGAATGCGCTGTAGGATGTGAATGGTGGAGGCAGGAAGACCAGACAGGAGTGAATTGCAATAGTCAATGCGAGACATTATGAAGGAGAGAACGAGTTTTGCAGTTGTTTCGACAGAGAGATACTTCCTGATCAGGCTTATACGATGGAGGTTGATAGTAGCAAGATCTGGCAGTTTGAGAAACAAAGTTGTTCATAGTGAGGGTAGAGTCAAGGCAGACACCAAGGTTTTTAGCTGAATCAGAAATTGGGACTGATGTGTTACATAATGGGAGAGAAAGAGGAGGCAGCTGAGAAAGTTTCTGATGGGTGCCAATGAGGATAGCTTCTGTCTTGTCGTCGTTAAGCTGAAGTTTATTGTATGTCATCCAGTTCTTAATGTCCGAGTAACACTCAGTGGTGAGAGTCAAGAGGTGCTGTACATTGTCAGATGAGTCATGTCTTTAAGTTGGGTGTCATCAGCATAGAAATGGTGTTTTATTGAGTAGAAGTTGATGATGGTGGACAGCGGGAGGTGTAAAGAGTGAAAAGAACAGGACCAAGGACAGATCCTTGTGGAACACCAGTATGATGACTCAGGTATTGTTCATGAAGACCTGTATGATTTGATGTGCCCAAGGAATCTGGACTTCCCCAGATGCAGAATTCCTTTGTACAGGCTATACCTGCAAGTTTGTCAGTATCTGCATTTCCTTTCACACCAGAGTGTCCGGGACAGTAGATGTAGATCCATGTGTTTTAGCAGACTGATACTGCTCACTGCTTTGTGACAGTCCGGGGGTCCCACTTCATTTTGCTTTTTTGTGTGATAAAGATTCATTGAATCAGTCAGGATAAAAGCCTGATTATTTTTTTCACCGAGAAGTAAAGCTAACCATTTCAGAGCATGCATGACTGCCTCAGTTTCCACTGTTAGACTGGAGGCTGAGATACTGTATGCTGTACTGTATGCTGTACTGTATGCTGTACTGTTTGCTGTACTGTATGCTGTACTGTTTGCTGTACTGTATGCTGTACTGTATGCTGTACTGTATGCTGTACTGTATGCTGTACTGTTTGCTGTACTGTATGCTGTATTGTATGCTGTATTGTATGCTGTACTGTATGCTGTACTGTATGCTGTACTGTATGCTGTATTGTATGCTGTACTGTATGCTGTACTGTATGCTGTACTGTTTGCTGTACTGTATGCTGTACTGTGTGCTGTACTGTATGCTGTATTGTATGCTGTATTGTATGCTGTACTGTATGCTGTACTGTATGCTGTACTGTATGCTGTACTGCATGCTGTATTGTATGCTGTACTGTATGCTGTATTGTATGCTGTATTGTATGATGTACTGTATGCTGTATTGTATGCTGTACTGTATGCTGTACTGTATGCTGTACTGTATGCTGTACTGTATACTGTACTGTATGCTGTATTGTATGCTGTACTGTACTGTATGCTGTACTGTATACTGTACTGTATGCTGTGTTGTATGCTGTACTGTACTGTATTGTATGCTGTATTGTATACTGTACTGTATGCTGTATTGTATGCTGTACTGTATGCTGTACTGTATGCTGTATTGTATGCTGTACTGTATGCTGTACTGTATGCTGTATTGTATGCTGTACTGTATGCTGTACTGTATGCTGTACTGTATGCTGTATTGTATGCTGTACTGTATGTTGTACTGTATGCTGTATTGTATGCTGTATTGTATGCTGTCCTTTATGCTGTATTGTATGCTGTACTGTATGCTGTATTGTATGCTGTACTGTATGCTGTACTGTATGCTGTACTGTATGCTGTATTGTATGCTGTACTGTATGCTGTATTGTATGCTGTACTGTATGCTGTACTGTATGCTCTATTGTATGCTGTACTGTATGCTGTATTGTATGCTGTATTGTATGCTGTACTGTATGCTGTACTGTATGCTGTATTGTATGCTGTAGTGTATGCTGTAGTGTATGCTGTAGTGTATGCTGTACTGTATGATGTACTGTATGCTGTATTGTATGCTGTATTGTATGCTGTACTGTATGATGTATTGTATGCTGTACTGTATGCTGTATTGTATGCTGTACTGTATGCTGTACTGTACTGTACTGTATGCTGTATTGTATGCTGTACTGTATGCTGTACTGTATGCTGTATTGTATGCTGTACTGTATGCTGTACTGTATGATGTACTGTACTGTACTGTATTCTGTATTGTATGCTGTACTGTTTGCTGTACTGCTTGCTGTACTGTTTGCTGTACTGTATGCTGTACTGTATGCTGTACTGTTTGCTGTACTGTATGCTGTATTGTATGCTGTACTGTATGCTGTACTGTATGCTGTACTCTATGCTGTATTGTATGCTGTACTGTATGCTGTACTGTATGCTGTACTGTATGCTGTACTGTATGCTGTATTGTATGCTGTACTGTATGCTGTATTGTATGCTGTACTGTATGCTGTACTGTATGCTGTACTGTATGCTGTATTGTATACTGTACTGTATGCTGTACTGTATGCTGTATTGTATGCTGTACTGTATGCTGCATTGTATACTGTACTGTATACTGTACTGTATGCTGTATTGTATGCTGTACTGTATGCTGTATTGTATGCTGTACTGTATGCTGTACTGTATGCTGTACTGTATGCTGTACTGTATGCTGTATTGTATACTGTACTGTATGTTGTACTGTATGCTGTACTGTATGTTGTACTGTATGCTGTACTGTATGTTGTACTGTATACTGTATTGTATGCTGTACTGTATGCTTTATACTACTTCCTGTTTTATATTTTGTAAGACAAATGGGCAATAAAGCACATTTATAAATTCACCCTGTGTCATTTTACAACCATGAACTTTTTCTCTGTGTTGTAAGCAACAGAGTTGACAACCTATATGTTAACCCTCTGACTGCTTCACCCTATCCATGAAGCTGGTGGACACAGTGAGAAAGTGAAACGTTTAACCCTTTGATCCCTGCACCCTATCCATCACCTGGAAGAATTTAACCCTTTGACTCCCTCACCCTATCCACCACCAGGAAAAAATTAACCCTCTGACTCCCTCACCCTATTCATCACCAAGAAAAATTTAACCCTTTGAATCCCTCACCCTATCCAGCAGGGTGATGGTGTCAAATGGTTAAATTTTTGCTTTGCTGTCCTGGTTGACAAAGCATGATGGTAAATGAATGGGCCGAGGGAGTGAAAGGGTTACAAGGCATACACGGACCCTGTAAGAGGCGTATGAAAAAGAACAAGAAATGCTGGGTACCGTAAGGAAATCCTTTGTCATGCAGAAACTTGAGCGTCTCCAGGATCTGACGACCAAAGTTCTGGATCTTCTCCATGTCAAGGGCCGTCACCATCCTGGGGTTGCCATATTTGCGTAAGTAGTGTCCCTTGGGCTTGCAGCGGCAAATCATGTCACGTAGACTGCCCATCTCGTGTAAAGGTCGGATGACCAGACCGCCTGTTTCATTGGCTGTGGCAAACTCTGTGGGGAATATGTTTGGATGCTGCAACAAGTCACATTTACATTCACTCAATGGAGCTGCAGTCAAAAATGCACGACTTTATGTTAAAATCCCACGATTTTGACCAAAGTGTCAAAAATTATTCAAAATAAAGTACAAAGAGCACAGATATGAAACATATACCACTGGAAAATAAAAGAAATGAACTTTACAATAAGTTTGAATACAAAGACTGGATGTCTTAACAGTGAAAAAAAGGGGGGGGGGAAACACACACACACAACCAGCACAGAACAGCACAGACATGAAACAGACAGAACAGCACAGACATGAAACAGACACCATTGGAAAAATGCAAATACAAACACAGGACATCCCAATGGCAGACCTAGTGAACGAAGATAAATTTCCAATGGCTGAGAAGGCAGAGAAAGGCAGACAAAGTCAGAAATTTCTGCTTTGTGGGCACCTTCAGGAGAAGAGGAAAACCACACAACAAACCCTACAAAACCTTGCGGCATCTTCAGGAGAAGAGAAAGCCACACAACAAACCCTACAAAACCTTGTGGCATCTTCAGGAGAAGAGAAAGCCACACAACAAACCCTACAAAACCTTGTGGGCATCTTCAGGAGAAGAGAAAGCCACACAACAAACCCTACAAAACCTTGTGGGCATCTTCAGGAGAAGAGAAAGCCACACAACAAACCCTACAAAACCTTGTGGGCATCTTCAGGAGAAGAGAAAGCCACACAACAAACCCTACAAAACCTTGTGGGCATCTTCAGGAGAAAAGCCACACAACAAACCCTACAAAACCTTATGGGCATCTTCAGGAGAAGAGAAGCCACACAACAAACCCTACAAAACCTTGTGGGCATCTTCAGGAGAAAAGCCACACAACAAACCCTACAAAACCTTATGGGCATCTTCAGGAGAAGAGAAAGCCACACAACAAACCCTACAAAACCTTGTGGGCATCTTCAGGAGAAGAGAAAGCCACACAACAAACCCTACAAAACCTTGGAGCACAGCCCCCAAGGCAGCTGGATGGTGAATCATGTCACTTTCTGACAGCTCCTGCAGCCAAGTTGATACCACATGTACTGCCCAGCATCACTTTGGACCACGTCAGTCAGGCCAACAGGGTGATCCTGATGTCTGAGCACTCCACAACCTCCACCACTCATCACCCAGGCCTGTGCCATGGAGTGGTCACCTAGGTGCTGCTACAAGGCAGTAGAATCAACAAGGGATGCAGCACATAGAGTTTAAGCCCTGACTGGACTGGTGTAGGGTACGAATGCTACAGGTCACGTTGCCTCTGTCAATGGAAGAGGTCAGGGCAGTCACTGATCAGCTGCTACTCACTCAATCCAGGCAGCCTGTGGGCAATAACATGTTGATCCACCACTGTCTGTCTTGATTCAATAGGGGCTTGGTGTTTACAACTGACTGAATGCAGACAGCGATCACTGCACCAGGCAAACCATTGAAAATAAAGAAGAAACCACCAGCCATGTGACTGGTCACTTAAAATAACAGGACCATGTGACCAATACTCCTGAGCCATCTTCACAGCCACTCTGCCTGTGCTGGAAGGAGGGATCAGTTCCACAGGACATGCAATGCAAACACTGTCACACTGAATAAAAATAGGGGAGACTGCAACAACTGTATTACCTACAGGGGCACCCCACTGCTCAGCACCACCGGGCAGACCTTTGCCTGAGGGCTTCTGAAGATGCTGCAAACACCAGCAGATCCCATCTTACCCCCGAGTTCCAATGTGGCTTTTGGGCAAAGACATTCACCATCGACATGATCTTCTCACCCAGACAGCTATTATGATATACATGAGGAAAGCCAGAAACAGAGGCAGCCTTTATGCTGCCTTCGTCAACCTGACCAAACAAACCCTTTGACCTCGTCGGCAGGACAGGCCTCTCTGCACTCCTGGAAAAAGTTGGAAGTCCACTCAAGCAGCTGAATCTCATTGTCTCTTTCCATGACAGGGAAACAGTGCAGTTTCACAGGTCACACTCAAAGCCACTCCCCATTCAAAATGGAATGAAGCAGGGATGTGTCTTCACCCCAACACTCTGAACAATGTTAACAGAGATAACAAAAAATATTACATAAATGATAATGATTTCAATTTTGTGTCACTGAAACATATTCTCCACACACCCCACCCCACATCACATAATCTAGGCTACAATACACAAGTATATAGCATAGACATGGTTCATCAGTTCATCAAAATAATAAGACAACCTACTTATCAACACAATCTGATGACTTCCTTCCTCCCCCCCCCCCCCATCTCTTCCACCACCACCCCCATCCCTTGCCACCAGCTGTGACGTCACAGACAGCAAGCTCACCTTAATGTTGGGCAGGACTTTCATCAGTGCACACAGCTCCTTGTCTGGGATGAACTTGTCAGGCCCAAAGTCTTGCTACAAAACACACAACCACCAAGAGATCAGACAACTGTTAGGGTGTGGGGGGGGGGGGGGTTAACTTGCTCAAGACCCTCAGAGCCACAGGAAGCTTGTGGACAGAGTGAGGAAGTGACATGGTTGTGAGAGGTCTTGACTTTGTTCAAAGCTTCAATATCAAAATGAAACGACCTCACACAACATCACAATCATCATCACCAACAACAACTACCTCACACAATATCACAGTCATCATCATCAACAACAACTACCTCACACAACATCACAATCATCATCATCATCAACAACAACTACCTCACACAACATCACAATCATCATCACCAACAACAACTACCTCACACAACATCACAGTCATCATCATCAACAACAACTACCTCACACAATATCACAGTCATCATCACCAACAACAACTACCTCACATAATATCACAGTCATCATCACCAACAACAACTACCTCACACAATATCACAGTCATCATCACCACCAACAACTACCTCACATAATATCACAGTCATCATCAGCAACAACAACTACCGCATACACAATATCACAGTCATCATCATCAAACAACAACTACCTCACACAATATCACAGACATCATCACCAACAACTACCTCACACAATATCACAGTCATCATCACCAACAACTACCTCACACAATATCACAGTCATCCATCACCAACAACTACCTCACACAATATCACAGTCATCATCATCATCAACAACTACCTCACACAATATCACAGTCATCATCATCAACAACTACCTCACACAACATCACAATCATCATCACCAATAGATGCCTCACAGCAGCTATACACACAGTTATACACACACACAGACAAAGAACCACTGGGGACATACTTCACTGTGCTGGACCTGTTCTATCCTTTTGACTCCCACACCCTGTCCACCAGCTTCCTGCACCGACATCCATGGTAGCAAAGCAAAAACTTAACCCTTTGACTCCCACACCCTGTCCACCAGCTTCCTACCTACAAGAAGCTGGTGAATAGGGTGAGGGAGTCAAAAGGTTAAGTTTTTGCAGTTGATGGATAGGGTGTTGGGGGGGTGTCAAAGGTTTAACTAACAAAAACTCATCTTAGAAGTCTGACAAGCTTCTGACTCTTCTGTCAGGTCATTGTTCAGTTATTTCTTGTGCCAGCTTCTGTGAGCTGTGTTTCCCTAGACAGTGCCTTAATGGCCTAAGCTTGCAGATACCAACAACATAAATGCTACAGTTGAAAACCAATTCAATACAGTAACATATCAAAATAACCAAAATAAATAAACAGAAATGATATTCAAAGAAAATGACACACATCTACAATTAAAAGAAAATAAAAACACATCAAACATTTCTCACCCATGACAGCATGAGAGTATTCTTTGGTTTTGCTGTTGTCTGGATCTGAATGAAATGTTTTCGTATCCGCCATCCTGCACACAAACAGCTCACTCAGCACCGGGACAACTAAGACAGCAAGCAATGGAGTTACCTCCCTGCTGTGTCATCATCATAATCACAGACTGAAGATGTTCTCCCTCCCAAGTTATCAGATTAATCATGGGCAAAAGATGCTCTGTCTCCTGAGTTACCTCCCTGGTTATCAGATTAATCACCGAAGATGATTTCTCTCCCGAGTTATCAGATTAATCACAGGCAAAAGATGATCTCTCTCCCGAGTTATCAGATTAATCACAGGCAAAAGATGTTCTCTCTCCCGAGTTATCAGATTAATCACAGGCAAAAGATGTTCTCTCTCCCGAGTTATCAGATTAATCACAGGCAAAAGATGATCTCTCTCCCGAGTTATCAGATTAATCACAGGCAAAAGATGTTCTCTCTCCCAAATTATCAGATTAATCGAGGGCTGAAGATGATCTCTCTCCCGAGTTATCAGATTAATCACAGACCGAAGATAGTCTTTCTCCCGAGTTACCAGATTAATCACAGACAAAAGATGATCTCTCTCCTGAGTTATCACATTAATCACAGACCAAAGATGATCTTTCTCCCAAGTTATCAGATTAATCACAGGCAGAAGATGATCTCTCTCCTGAGTTATCAGATTAATCACAGGCAAAAGATTATTTTTCACTTGACTTATCAGATTTATCACAGACAAAAAAACATTTCTCTCATGGATGACTCCTTGCCTGATTACTAAATCAATCATTGACAAAACATTACGTCTTTCCTGGTTAATCAGACTACAGGCAAACGATGACCTCGTCTTGCTATCAGATTACTTACACTCACAGACAAAACATGAC
>CM060312.1:2906892-2926892 GCA_030674185.1 Monoplex corrugatus | reverse complement strand
GACGGAGCCATTACAAAGCATTAATTGCCTGTAGGCCATCCAGTCTCTCAAAGTTAATTTTTCAAATAAAAAACAATTAACTTACGTACGTAAACAGTTTACTTGTACTACTCCATGATGTGGACAGAGCACAGGACACTTACCTTGACTGGCATAAAAAACACCAGTTAACTTGGAAATACAAACAATACAAACAGTTTACTTGTACTACTCCATGATGTGGACAGAGCACAGGACGCTTACCTGGAGCCCATCCTGTCTGGCAGCAATGAAGTCTCTGTCAAAGTTGCCAAAGACTTTCTTGGGGGGCAGGGGCAGTTCAATCTGCGACAGCCTCAGTTGGGCGTCAAGGTTGGCAAAGTCACTATAGCGCCGCACGATCGACCATGAGTTGTCCTTCAGGGGACCTCTCTGGACTTTGATCACATATTCCTGCACAGTCACAACAACTCGTTTACACAGAACACATATTACATCATTACAAAAATACATTTATTGCACAGTTACAAAAATATATTCCATATATATATACAAAAATGAAAGTCTTGCCACAGTCACAAAATACATGTCTTGCCAAGATTTTACAAAAATGAATACATTGAACAGTAACAAAAATATGACTATTTATTGCCACAGTAACAAAAATCTGTGTATTGCCAGGTTTACACAATACATAGTCATGGTCACAGAAATAAACAGATTTCACAATTAACCCTTTGACTCCCCATCCTGTCCACCAGCATCCTGCATTGCCAACCATGCTCATCATCATCATCATCATCATCATCAGGTGCCCTGCTGCATGGGTTGGCGACCATGGACTTCCATCTGCCTCTATCTCTCGTTGCCCCTAGCATCTCCCCCACCCTCCTCATCCCTAGCCACTCTACAAGTCCGTCCAGCATTTTCTCCCTGGGTCTACCTGGTGCTCTCTTTCCCTCCAGCTTTCTGTTGTGACCAGGTGCTCCAAATCCCCCTTCCTCATAAAATGGCCTATAAATGTTGCCTGTCTTTTCCTAATCTTCCTTATGAGTGATCTACTTGTGTCTTCCTCCATCAAGACTGTCTCGTTTGTTTTCTTTGCTGTCCATGGAACTCTCAACATTCTTCTTAGAAACCACATCTCGGCTGCCTCAATCACGCTCTGGCTTTGCTTGCAAAGCAAAAACTTAACCAGCAAGAGGGAGTCAAAGGTTAAGTTTTTGCAGTGTGTAGATAGGTTGCGGGAGTCAAAAGGTTACAGAAATACACACCGCTACAAAGAGTCACTGTTACAAGAATAACTTACAACATTTTCACTTTCAGTGTTAATTCCGCTATGTAGTAACACGTATACAAGCCATGCTTCAGGCCTCTGTCCACAGTGATCAGGTCATACTGTGCTGTTACACACTCTCTCTCTCCATTGTGAATACATAATACTGTAAGCCACACAGACCTCTCTCCATTGTCAATACATAATACTGTAAGCCACACAGACCTCTCTCTATTGTCATTATATCATTCTGTACAATTACCTACAGTTTAACCCTTTGACTCCCGCACTCTATCCACCAACTGCAAAAACTTAACCCTTTGAATCCCTCACTCTATCCACCAGCTTCCTGCAGGAAGCTGGTGGATAGGGTGAGGGATTCAAAGGGTTAAGTTTTTGCTTAGCTAGCATGGCTGAGAGTGCAGGATGCTGATGGGCAGTGTGCGGGAGTGAAAGGGTTAATACACAGATCCACCTCCACACTCATGGTGACCATCAGTTGTGGTGGGTCTGGAGATGAGCCAGATGAAAAACAAGCAGTAGTGGGGGAGAGTGACACAGCAGTGGTGTACAACATGGGAGAAACAAAAATGAAAACAAAAAAAATATATTACCAGTCCAGTTTATGCGATCAAGGCATTGTTACTGTATCAGCATGTGCAGATACTTTCATAAATGCTTTAACACAAACTCTGTGTGATTCACCACAAACCCCATGTGATTCACTACAAATTCCATGTGATTCATCACAAATTCCATGTGATTCACAACAAATTCATGTGATTCACTACAAATTCCATGTGATTCACCATAAATTCCATGTGATTCACTACAAATTACATGTGATTCACCATAAATTCCATGTGATTCATTATAAATTCCATGTGATTCATCACAAATTCGATGTGATTCACTACAAATCCCATGTGATTCACCATAAATTCCATGTGATTCATCACAAATTCCATGTGATTCATCACAAATTCCATATGATTTACTGCAAATTTCATGTGATTCACTACAAACCCCATGTGATTCACTACAAACCCCAAGTGATTCATCACAAATTCCATGTGATTCATCACAAATTCCATGTGATTCACTGCAAATTTCATGTGATTCACTACAAACCCCATGTGATTTACTACAAACCCCATGTGATTCACCACAAATTTCATGAAATTCACCACAAATTCCATGTGATTCACTACAAACCCCATGTGATTCATCATAAATTACATGTGATTCATCACAAATTCCATGTGATTCACTACAAATCCCATGTGATTCATCACAAATTACATGTGATTCATCACAAATTCCATGTGATTCACTACAAATCCCATGTGATTCATCACAAATTACATGTGATTCATCACAAATTCCATGCGATTCACTACAAACCCCATGTGATTCACTACAAAACCCATATGTGATTCATCGCAAATTCCATGTGATTCACACAAATTCCATGTGATTCATCACAAATTCAATGCAAGTCACATAAATTCCAAGCGATTCTCCACAAAGTCCTAAATGAAAGATTCAAACTCATCAGGAGATATGCCAAGTGTAAACTTTGTACCCAGGTGATGTTCTGATATCCCACCTACTAGCAAAGTTTTCCCCATCAGTTACAAAGGTAGGACAGGAGACTGGCCCAGTACATACCAACAGCCACCAGACCAGTGCACAGCAATGTGATAATAGCAGGTACGAAAAACACACACACACACACACACACACACACACACACACACACACACACACACACACACACACACACACACACACACACGTACACAAACACACACACAACACACACACACACACACACACACACACACACACACACACACACACACACACACACACACACACACACACACCAAATCTTTAAGAAAGCCCTAATTAACTCCATGCTAAAAAAAATCCCACTTAGATCCTGATAATCTATTTTTAAAAATATATATTGGCCCGTTTCTAATCTTCCACTTTTGTCCAAGGCCCTTGGGTGCATTGTCTTCTCACAGCGGACGAGTGACCTAGAATGCCACTATCTCCCTGACCTTCTTCCGTCAGCCCATCATTAAGTTCATAAGTTGTTAATTCATACAGACATTGCTGTTTTAAAAATTGTTACGGCCTACTGTCAACACCATGTGGCAGGGCACATGATGATGATGATCATAAAGCCCATAGTACTTTGATACAACCACTCATCATCATCATCATCATGATCATAAAGCCCATAGTACTTTGATACAACCACTCATCATCATCATCATCATGATGATCATAAAGCCCATAGTACTTTGATACAACCACTCATCATCACCATCATGATGATCATAAAGCCCATAGTACTTTGATACAACCACTCATCATCATCATCATCATCATCATCATCATGATCATAAAGCCCATAGTACTTTGATACAACCACTCATCATCACCATCATGATGATCATAAAGCCCATAGTACTTTGATACAACCACTCATCATCATCATCATCATGATGATCATAAAACCCATAGTACTTTGATACAACCACTCATCATCATCATCATCATGATCATAAAGCCCATAGTACTTTGATACAACCACTCATCATCATCATCATCATGATGATCATAAAGCCCATAGTACTTTGATACAACCACTCATCATCATCATCACCATCATGATGATCATAAAGCCCATAGTACTTTGATACAACCACTCATCATCATCATCATCATGATGATCATAAAGCCCATAGTACTTTGATACAACCACTCATCATCATCATCACCATCATGATGATCATAAAGCCCATAGTACTTTGATACAACCACTCATCATCATCATCATCATCATGATCATAAAGCCCATAGTACTTTGATACAACCACTCATCATCATCACCATCATGATGATCATAAAGCCCATAGTACTTTGATACAACCACTCATCATCATCATCATCATCATGATCATAAAGCCCATAGTACTTTGATACAACCACTCATCATCATCATCATCATCATCATCATCATCATCATCATCATGTGCCCTGCCGCATGGCATTAGCCATCATGGCCCTCCATACCAATCTATCTTTTGTCACTCCGAGTACATCTCCCATCCTCTCTGTCTTCATCCACTCTGCAAGTCTGTCCAATAATTTCTCCCTGGATCTACCTAGTGCTCTTTTCCCCTCCAGCTTTCCTGTTGTGACTAGGTGCTCTAATTTCTCTTGCCTCATACTGTCATAAAATGTCCTCTAAATGTTGCTTGTCTTTTCCCAATCTTCTTCATTAATGTTCTTTTTGTGTTTGTCTCTTTCAAGACTGTCTCATTTGTTTTCTTTGCTGTCCATGGAACTCTAAACATTCTTCTTAGAAACCACATTTCAGCTGCCTCAATCCTGCTCTGACTTGACATGTCGACTGTCCATGCTTCATCTCTGTACAACAGTATCAGTTCTATAGATACAACACTGAAGAACTTTCTTCCTGATGTTAATTGATAGAGATTTGTTGGTAAGGACACTTTTCATCTTCTTGAATGCTGTTTTAGCTTGGCCGATTCTGCTGGCTATTTCTAATGTGCATCTGCCGTCTGGTGTGATGACTGTTCCCAGATATTTACTGTTATTTTACAGTTACTGTTATTTTTGTTTAAATCCCCGCCGACTGCGTAGAGCCATATCAGGGCTAAAACCATTTCAGAATATGTTCAATATTTCAACAGGAAAAAAAAAGAAACAAAAACTAAGTACACGTGCCAATGCATTCGCACACATAATCTAAGGAGATGCCCCTGACGTTGACCACCCCATCCAATCTATCACACACGAGATTTAAAAAAACATACCTAAATACAAATCTAAATATAAATAAGGACACTAAAATTACCTAAAATTGTTTTTGCATATATCTCACTTGCCCAGAGCCAAAAATGCACTTAATACATATAACCCAATAAGAGAAAGTACAAAGGACTTTATCAAACACATACAGGTGAATGGACCAGCAAGACAAAATGACAGGAAGAAATGACAGAAACCAA
Source organism: Monoplex corrugatus (assembly GCA_030674185.1). Taxonomy (NCBI): domain Eukaryota; kingdom Metazoa; phylum Mollusca; class Gastropoda; order Littorinimorpha; family Ranellidae; genus Monoplex; species Monoplex corrugatus. Next base: position 2,921,585 of record CM060312.1, on the reverse strand, counting down.
AGAAACAAAGACTGTAACAGAAAAGAGGAAATTTCTAACACAGAATTTCCATAAGCTGGAGATACTATTTATACTGGAAGAGCCCCCAGCACCCCCACAAGGAAATCCCAGATGTTTAAATTGATCAGTTTGTCTCAATGTTGTCCTATTTGCTGTTATTTTGCACGAGGAGATTTCTTGTTTTTTATTGATACTGATACGGCCACTGCTTTGTTACAACTTGTTACAGCTTCTCATAAAGCCCGTATTATTATTATCATTATTATTTTGGACATTTGTGTGTTAACTGAAGGGTATGATTCAGATACATAATATTACTCTTTGTTATCAACCTTCAGCCTTCAATGATGACAAAATCTGAAATCCCATATATATCATTCTTAAATTAAGGACAATCACTCTGACATTCACATACTGACTGAAAGGAGGTATTCTCAGACATAAATGTAACTCTTAGAATCACCCATTATTCTTCCATGGTGACAACTTTCAGAAAGCCAACTATTTCAATCTACTAAAAGATTATCATTCTTGATATTCATATATATTGAATGAAGGTTGGTATTCTTGGACAAAAGGTTTTATTAAACTTTTAATCATCACTCCTCTCTCTTCAAAGGGGAAAAAATTTTAGAAACCATAAGTATGTTGGTCAATGCAGGCACCCATATCTGATAACAAACTTCAGAACCCCACATGTCAAAATAATCACTATAATATGGCGACATGATCTGACTAATTCATTACCATGTTAACTACTCACTGTCTGATGTTAACTACTCACTCTCTGATACTTACTACAGTTACAATGACTGGCCTTGCTAACAAAACCATCTACATCCCCAGACCAAAATGAGGACCAAAACTAACTCACACTGTGAAGTGATCACCAACTTCTGCTACAAGACATACAAAGCTTGATACATAGACAATGCTTCTGTATCATTCAATTAGCTTTGAAGGCCACAGCTTTTGGGTGTGAATAACAGCAAGAACAATTACAAAAAAACATTTCTGAAGAGGATGAAAAACAGCAAAAGCACATATACTACAGTACAAATTTTAATTTGAATAAAGCAATCATCAAAATTAATACTTACGGCAAACACAATTTATCATGATGTTTCTCTTTAGAAGGACTTGTAAAAATTATGCCATACATTATGAAGTAGACAATCATTTTTTTGTGTGGATAACTGAAAGGCTAACCTGAAAACACACAGGTTTCAATACAATTTAACGGGGAATGTAGGCCTACTGTTACCTAGGATCAGAGAAAACAGGACAACATATGTTACACAAATGAACATCTTCATTTTCTATTTAACACAATGGATATAACCAATCTTAGCCACTTACAGTTGTAATTCCTGGAATGTTCTGTTATGTCAGGACATGGATATACCAAACACATTCAATGTTCATATGTAATGACATTTACATCCATTCAACAAATATGGTTCAATCAATCAATGGCATGAGTCGACTTAAACATTCTGTAAACCTGGGATCTCCCACTGATCTGAATGGGGCAAACCCATTTCTGCCAGTCACAGTCAATACCTTGCTGTTTGAAAACGGTCAAAAAGGGTTGAGAATATTCAACACCATCATTCCACACAAAATGAAAACCATATAGTATATATACACTAACAGACTTCTCTTCACACAGGTAACCTGTGTCTGCTTACTCTTTAACTCCACAGAACAGAGCATTTTACAAGCTTCAAAGAGTTGCCAATACTCCTCTATGCATGTCACTGCAATGCAGTAACTCATAGTCATTGAGTCAATACAACAAACATATTCGGAATTTATATATATATCAGGTATTTTCCAACATTTCTGTAAAAATTTTAATTTTTTTGGATCAAATGTAGCTTTTTTAGACCCCACATTTCAGCATGATACTGCACTATGGGTTATGTCTGTATTCAATAAATTTAAAGTTTCAGCAGACTGATTACAAGCTTATGCAGGGCGTTCACTATTCATAACAGTGCTATTTCTCTTTTAGCCTTGGTAACACAAATCAGATCTTGACAAGTGAAAATTTTCAGCTGGGTAGAGAAATAAATGCCGAGACATTTATATGAATCTAACACTCCCATTAACAATAGCACAACGCAATTACTTTCTCTAGATGCTAAATAACCGTCTTTTCAAAAACACAATACTTTTATTTACTGATATCTCATTCCAATCACAAGGCATCTCTCAAGAGGCTGATCTTTGTTGTTATGAAACAGACGATGATCTATTACAAAACAGAAGATAATCACCAATAAACTTCTAATCTATTTGAAACATAAAGACTTTCTGACCAAAACGCTCATCACTAAAGCCAGTAAAGGGAAAAAGGAAAGAGGTCTGTGAGCAATAACACACAAACAGGAACAACCTGTTCAGATTTGTACATGGTCTGTGATGGTTGTTGACAAAGCACATTCAGACAACACTGAGCCACAGACTGCATATTAGCACCAAGATCATAATTACAGTCAGCTAATGTAAAAGTGACTGCACTCCAATTGGCTCACTGACAGACATTTTGAAACAAAGCATCAAAGCCAAGACGTTAGACAGACTTGCTGTGTTCATCCACATCTAATAAATAATAATAATAATTACAATATTTATATAGCGCAAAATCTTGATAAAATCAAATCTAAGCGCTGAAGCAGACACACACGCACGCACGCACGCACGCACGCACACACGCACACACACGCACGCGCGCACACACACACACAACACACACACACACACACACACACACACACACACACACACACACGCATGGCTATAAATGGGGAGAAAGAATAAAAGCAATTAAAAGCAAGAATAAAAGCAATGGAAAATTATAGAGAGCATAGCATATACAATTATATACTATAACCATGTGATTCCCCTCCGAGCGGAGACAGGCTGCAGAGGGGTGGGGTGGGGGGGGGGGGGGGAGTGAGGTTAGGATTTTATGAGGAGGAGAAAAGGTGAGTTTTGAGAGCGGACTTGAAGGAGACAAAAGTAGGTTGCTGACGGACTGAGAGAGGAAGTTTGTTCCAGGAGAGTGGACCAGAAACAGAGAAGGCTCGTGGACCATAGGTATTGAGCTTAGTGCGTGGAAAGCGAAAAGTCAGAGGATCGGAGGCAGAGCGGAGGGTACGTGAGGGAACATAGATCTCAAGTAGGCTTGACAGGTAATCGGGGGCTGCGTTATTGAGGCTTTTGTAGCACATGGTGTCTAGTTTGTACTGTATGCACTTTGATACAGAGAGCCAGTGAAGTTGTGCCAGGAGAGGAGATATGTGGTCAGCTTTTTTCTTTTTGAGTATAAGGCGTACAGCATTGTTTTGAATGTGCTGTAGGATGTGAATGGTGGAGGCAGGAAGACCAGACAGGAGTGAATTGCAATAGTCAATGCGAGACATTATGAAGGAGAGAACGAGTTTTGCAGTTGTTTCGACAGAGAGATACTTCCTGATCAGCCTTATACGATGGAGATGATAGTAGCAAGATCTGGCAGTTTGAGAAACAAAGTTGTTCATGGAGAGGGTAGAGTCAATGCAGACACCAAGGTTTTTAGCTGAATCAGAAATTGGGACTGATGTGTTACATAATGGGAGAGGAAAAAAAGGAGGCAGCTGAGAAAGTTTCTGACGGGTGCCAATGAGGATAGCTTCTGTCTTGTCGTCATTAAGCTGAAGTTTGTTGAACGTCATCCAGTTCTTAATGTCCGAGTAACACTCAGTGGTGCGAGTCAACAGGCGCTGTATATTATCAGGTGAGTCACTGTCTTGAAGTTGGGTGTCATCAGCATAGAAGTGGTGTTTTATAGAGTGGGAGTTGATGATGGTGGACAGGGGGGTGTAAAGAGTGAAAAGAACAGGGCCAAGGACAGATCCTTGTGGAACACCACAGGTCAGGTATGCAGGTTGAGAGTAAGTGCCATTGATGAGAACAGTTTGTTTTCTGTTTGATAAATACGAAGTGAAAAAGGAGAGAGCAATGTCAGAGATGCCAAAAGTATGATGAAGTCTAGAAAGGAGAATACCATGGTCAATGGTATCGAAGGCTGCAGACAGATCAAGGAGTGTGAGGAGAGAGACTTTGCCAGTATCAGTTGCAAGGAGGAGATTGTTGAGAATGTGTTATAGGGCAGTTTCAGTGCTATGGCACTGGCGGTAGGCTGACTGGAAAGGATTGAGGAGATTGTTGGCAGACAGGTGAGAGTTCAGCTGGTTGAGGACGACTTTTTCAAGGAGTTTTGACAAGAAAGAGAGATTAGAGATAGGCCGGTAATTTTTCAGTTCATTTGGGTCTAAATTGTGTTTCTTGAGGAGAGGGTGAACAATAGCAGACTTGAAAGAATCTGGGACAGTTCCAGTTTGAAGAGAAGTGTTGATGATGTCAGTGATGAATGGGAGGAGAGTAGGGAGACAGTCGGAGTAGAGAGAACCTGGAAGAGGATCCAGTTCGCAGGTTTTGAACGACATGGATCTGATTGTGTTGAAAATTTCTTCTTGTGAGACTGGGGTAAAAGTAGTAAGAGGTGTGCCAGAGAAAGAAGGGTCAGGTGGGCATGGTTGACAGGGTGTCCTGTCAAGCCTGTCACGAAGAGTTTGTATTTTGGTGGTGAAATACTTGGAGAATACATGACATCACCTGTACGATGTTGCCACAGACATTACCGTAACTCCCATTGTTTACTTGTGTCTGTACCTTCAGTCAGTCCAATGCTCCTTTCCAGTTGGATATGGAGTGGGTTACCTTCCCCACAAATTATGTGGTCACTTTGGTGTCATTATCAGGCTTGTTCTCCCCATTAAGTGAAGGGCCATTGTTATCATTACCTGCTTTCCCTGTTAACAGTGGGACCATTGTTATCATTACCTGCTTTCCCTGTTAACAGTGGGACCATTGTTATCATTACTTGCTTTCCCTGTTAACAGTGGGACCACTGATATCATTACCTGCTTTCCCTGTTAACAGTGGGACCATTGTTATCATTACCTGCTTTCCCTGTTAACAGTGGGACCATTGATATCATTACCTGCTTTCCCTGTTAACAGTGGGACCATTGATATCATTACTTGCTTCCTTTTCCAGACAGTCCATTCAGTTCTTAGTACCACACTAAATATGGACTGATCTGCAACACTGTCTGTGATTTCTTACATGACCATGAAATGAAATCCAATGGCCTTGCTGAATCAGCCCTCCAGGGAATTGTCCAGAGAAGGAGACAGAAGACAAGTCAGAAAAAAAACCAATGGACTGACATTGATTAAGGAACGGACAGAGAAATCAGTAACAGAAACCCAGGCTTTGGCACACAACTGACAAGAGATAGAGGAATCTGATGAACAGTTCTTCAGTGCGACAACCCAATGACTCTTAGTTAAGGATGGCAATGAAGAAGAGGAAGACATGTTACACAAATGGTTCTTGAGCATGACCAGCTCCAGACTGTGAAGTCTCCTGTCATACCTTTGGAGCTGATGGCAGAAGAAATCATTCGAAATAAACGAAGCACTTATGTGATGATGTTTGTTCGGGATTCTTCTTCTGCCAAAGAACTCTAAAAAGGGATGACAGCCTCCCCTCACCCCCCACCCACCCCATTCCCTGCACAAGGATTTATGTGGTGTGTCATCATGACCACTATGGAGATAAACAGCCCACATGTTCACAGCACAGGCACATAACTCTTGACTCCATCTCACATCCACAGCTTCACGCATTATTAACAGTGATACTGATAGCAAATGAAAAACTTAATCCTTTCACTCTTTCACCCTATCCACCAGCTTCCTGTAGGAAGCTGTGATAGGGGAAGGAATGAAAGGTCAAATTTTTGCAGCTGATGGATAGGTGTGGGAGTTGAAGGGTTAATAGGCATCCAACTTCAAGACAGTGACTCACCTGATAATATACAGCGCCTGTTGACTCGCACCACTGAGTGTTACTCGGACATTAAGAACTGGATGACCCACAATAGACTTCAGCTTAATGACGACAAAACAGAAGCTATCCTCATTGGCACCCGTCAGAAACTTTCTCAGCTGCCTCCTCTTTCTCTCCCATTATGTAACACATCAGTCCCAATTTCTGATTCAGCTAAAACCTTGTGTCTGCATTGACTCTACCCTTCCATGAACAACTTTGTTTCTCAAACTGCCAGATCCTGCTACTATCATCTCCATCGTATAAGGCTGATCAGGAAGTATCTCTCTGTCGAAACAACTGCAAAACTCGTTCTCTCCTTCATAATGTCTCGCATTGACTATTGCAATTCACTCCTGTCTGGTCTTCCTGCCTCCACCATTCACATCCACAGCGCATTCAAAACAATGCTGTACGCCTTGTACTCAAAAAGAAAAAAGCTGACCACATATCTCCTCTCCTGGCACAACTTCACTGGCTCCCTGTATCAAAGCGGCATACAGTACAAACTAGACACCATGTGCTACAAAAGCCTCAATAACGCAGCCCCCGATTACCTTCAAGCCTACTTGAGATCTATGTTCCTCACGTACCCTCCGCTCTGCCTCCGATCCTCTGACTTTTCGCTTTCCACGCACTAAGCTCAATACCTATGGTCCACGAGCCTTCTCTGTTTCTGGTCCACTCTCCTGGAACAAACTTCTCTCTCAGTCCGTCAGCAACCTACTTTTGTCTCCTTCAAGTCCGCTCTCAAAACTCACCTTTTCTCCTCCGCAAAATCCTAACCCCCTCTGCAGCCTGTCTCCGCTCGGAGGAATCACATGGTTAAATATAAAATTGTATATGCTATGCTCTCTATAATTTCCCATTGCTTTATTCTTGCTTTTATGCTTTTATTCTTTCTCCCCATTTATAGCCATGCGTGTGTGTGTGTGTGTATGTGTGTGTGTGTGTGCGTGCGTGTGTGTGCGTGCGTGCGCGCGTGCGTGCTTGCGTGTGTGTCTGCTTCAGCGCTTAGATTTGATTTATCAAGATTTTGCGCTATATAAATATTGTAATTATTATATTATTATCTACTTGCACACACTAATAACCATGCAACTTTTTAACCCTTTGACTCCTGCACCCTATCCACCAACTGCAAAAACTTAACCTTTTGACTCCCTCACCTCATCCACCAGCTTCCTGCAGGAAGCTGGTGGATAGGGTGACAGAGTCAAAAGGTTAAGTTTTTGCTTTGCTATCACGGTTGACAATGCAGGCTGCTGATGGAAAGGGTGCGGGAGTCAAAGGGTAAGGTGCTGTAGTATTGCATACTTGATCAGATCACTAATATTTAAAGCAAAGCTTCCCGAGTACTACAAGAGACAACTCCACTCATCAGTTACACCAACTCTGAAGGTTGGCTGTTGATACACATTGGATCAATCTCCTGTCATTCTTTTTGGAGCTGTCTGACAGAAGAAGGATCCGGAACAAACATCATCATGTAACTGCACAGTTCATTTTTTAAATTAAAAATTAAGGCATCTCAAATGATTCAAAGCATGGAATGCTGCTAGATCATATGTCCTGTCAGTAGGCATACGTAGCGAAAACACTACGTTGCGAAAACACAAAGTCAGCAGTCACAACAATGGGAGTAACAGCACTTAACAATAATAGTAGTAGACCTAACAGTAATAGACCTACTAATTCTATATTTCATTTATATTGCGCAAACACTAAAATAGCCCCACACCAAACAGTGTTTGTTGCACAGCATAGTAATACAACATATTTAAATCTATGACATGAAACGAAAATCAAACAGAATAGAAATAAGTATTAGGCCTACTGCTAAAAACCATGTCACAAAAAGTAAAGGTTACTATGTACTGACAAAAAAACAAACAAAATAAAATAAAACCGTATAGCAGACTTCTTCTTGCGCTCTTTAAATCTGTGATTGGTACTATGGTAGCCTATGTTTTTCAAATTGAACATCAGCTCCTAAAAACGGTTTAAGGACTTTATTTTGTATTCAGATCTAGAAAAATGTCAGACTTTGTAGTAATTCAGGCTGAAGAGAATCATTCAACGGGGGGAGAAACATCTGTCAATAATGCGTGGCCCTAAAACTCAATCGTCTTTGTCTACAATACATTCGACAAGCACGATGATGATCATCACGATGTGGCCATTTTTACTATTTAGTAGTATTTTTAGATTTGCTTATTACGTTTATCGTTATTTGGGCTTTTCTTTTTCTCGTCTCACTGCTGTTGCTTTAACTCTATCATTGTTTCTGCCCACATGTCCCAAAATTTCGATCAAACTTCGACGGCTGGGTGCTTTTATCACGCATGTTTGTTGTTCGACTAGCAGACTAGCAGTTTCTATACACATCAGAACCATCAAAACGATGATGGTGGGTGTTCCAAGAAAGAAGAAGAAGAGGAAGACCACGGCGGAAGGCGGTGACCTACTCTTCATTCTCTTGATCGAATTCCGCCACAGTCATTAATTTTCGTTTAATACTTACAACATGATCATCCTGCTTTTGAGCTGTTTCTATGAAAGACGTAAGAGGAACTGTGTCGTCTAAAGTCACTTTGGACGCTTGCTTCTTCTCAAAAACGTTCATGGTCACTGAGAAACTGCAATACGAATAGACTGATCACATGCTAACTGGTCATTTTCGGTTTTGTTGTGGTCGGGGGCGTGATGAACATCCTGCCGTAATCCATTCTAGTGGGAAAGCTTACGATTGACGTAAAGTTTCTTTCTCTCTCGTTTAGTTAATACTCAAACAAACAACAGTCTTTGACATACTAAGGGCATTTCATTGTTAAAAAAAAGTATTCAAAATGTATACGAAAGTTTATTAATTGCTGAGCATAGAAATCATTCTCTTACGACAGTGGATGACTATTCGTCCGAGCGTACGAACATTTTGCGACGCAGAAAGTCCGGTATATTTTTTAACTTTTGTGTGATAGTACCGAAAATACAAAAACATTGTTTAGAGAGAAAATACATAAACACTGTTTAGAGTATGATAATAATAATAATAATAACAATAATGATGATGACGGTGATGATGATGATGATGATGATGAATGATGGTGATGGTGGTGATGATGATGATGATGATACTACTACTACTACTCCGCATCCTCCTCATAATAATAAGGATAATAATAATAATAGTAATGATGATGATGATAAGAACAATTATTGTTTTGGTTTTCTCCACACAGGATTTCCGGATTCCGAATAAATTCACTGTGTATGAAATCCTTATAAATGTATTGAAAAAAAAAAAAACTGTCTTGGGCTTAGTAAATGGAAATCCTCCCAGTGTCTTAAAGACAAAGCAAGTGTCTATCTACTTTCAAAATACATGTCAAGTGATATCTAATTCAGACAGATCTACAAAACTACTGAGATTTAATACTTAGAATCTATCACTTTTCTGACATCCCTTAAACTGATCTCTCTGTTTGAACAGAACACATTTAACACATTTATATGCCATAAAATCCCAAGACAAAACTACAAGTGTGTGTAGGTGTGGGGTTTTTCTTGTTGTTGTTGCTTTTAGTGAGTATGGCTTTTTTAAAGCCTTTCAAACAAACACTCTTTTTATACAGTTATTGACACACTGTGTACTTATCGGCTGTCACGCACACTCCGGTCGTCGCAGGAGAAACACCTAGTACCCCCAAGGTTTAATCTAAAGACTGCAGGAGACCATTCGTTTGGATACACCGCGTCGTCTGCATGGAATGAGTTGCCGACCAGTCTTAGAGATATTCCAACCCTTCAAGCTTTCAAAAGAAGACTCAAAACACATTTGTTTCTGCAAGCATTTATAATTATAATTATAATTTTTCATAAGTATCCCCCTTCATTTGTGTGTGTGTGATTGAAAAATGATGTTGTTGGTATGTGAGTGAGATTATTTATGTTATTGCGCAGTGAGTTGAACTGAGAATAGGCAATAGCTCTATACAAAAGCTATTTATCATTATTGTTATTATTATCATTATTATTATTATTATCGTCATTATTATTATTATTATTATTATTATTATTACAGAAAATCCAGATTTTTTGCTTCTCAAGGTTACTGTGACCTTTGAAAAAGTTCAGGTTGAATTGAATTGAATTGAATTGAAAAACTTTATTGTCCATATATGTTAACAAACATGGAAATTTTTCTTTGGCAGCACAGCAACGAGTAAAATCCACATGCATATAACACAATTAAAAGTCAGGCCAACTATCCAACGCGTGCACGCATGTACCACACACACACACACACACACACACACTCACACACACACACACACACACACACACACACACACACACACACACACACACACACACACACACACACACAGCTTCCGTTAGACCGACATATGCCGGTTTTTACCGGTGAACAGTAGGTTTGAACCGGCAAAAATGCACTGCTTCAGTATCCAGTACCGATAGACTCAAGAATTCGGCCCTAACCATTTGCTTACCCTATTTATCGCTATAGTATCGAGGCAGCATCGCTGATGCCTACAGTTAGACGGCGGTCTAGCCGCCTGTAGAAACCAGATTAATTTTCTCCCTTCCTTTCACACGCTGCTGGCCCACACGTTGTTATGTTATCGCCAGGCAGGCTGAAAGCTGACGTGATGCAATTTTCAACTGGCCAAGCTGCCACTTGACAGTCCACATCTGGTTATCGTTATATCCCTCCCCTCCCCTCTGCTGCTCCTACATGATAGAAGCTGACGAGCATTGTGAACAGACACTAGCTGCTGTCATAAGTTCTTGGTAAAATGCTCTTCACACATCCTCTTAAAGTAAATGCCAATTTTTTAAACTTTTTTTTTCAGGATGGTGTGGGTGGGGGAGGTCTGTGTGACAAGATACAAGATACAAGAATTTTATTTAGCCCAAAGCATCACAATGGGAAATTGTTTTGGCATTCGCATTAAAATACATATAGGCACAAGAACGCATAAACACATGTACACACATACTCTTACTCTCTCTCACTCTCTCTTTCACTCCTCTCTCACCCTCTTCCTCCCCTCATCTCTCTCCCCCTCCCTCTTTGTCGAAACAATATCAAAGATAATGACTAAATCTAAATATGTACGGTTAAAAAAGCACATCATAAGAGTCAGATGCCTTGGTCAGGACTTTTAACAATGGACAAAAAGGGCAATACTCATTGAAAAAACTTTGGTAGGTATAGAAAAAATTTGAATAAAGATGCAACGCGATATGCACATTAAAATCAAAATGAGTTAAATACAATAAAATGAGTATGTAGACTAAGAGGACAAGGTTAAACAAGAGAAGAACAAGAACAGGATTTTATTTTCCCCAACCGATTTATCACAAAGTTCAGGGACTCTGTCCGATCGATAGAGACTGAAACCCTTCATTTGAATAAGATTGTCAGGGATATCCTTATGTAGCCATGTTTCCGTAAAGCAGAGAATCGAACAGTCCCTATAGTCTCTTCTGTCTTGTAGTAGTGATGCGAGTTCGTCTGTTTTGTTCCTTAGACTTCTAACATTGGACAGCAGCACTGCTGGTAGAGGGGGGCGTGACACGCCGTGACATCGGTAGCGTGCCAAAGCACCACCGCGTCGTCCCCTCTTTCGTGTGATGTGTGTGTGGTGTGTATCACTGTATGATATGGCGATTGAGTGAGTTCACTGTCAATGGTAAAATCTGACCTTTGAGCATTATCTACCAAATGTATGTTTCCATGACGATTGAACAGTCCACAGCTTGGACCAACGTTTGTCATCTATGTTCTTCCCCTGATCCATACATATTCAAGTTTTTTGTTCTGACTGTATTTTGTTTTGTTGCTTGTTCCCCCTGATCTATACATCCTCAGCTTTTTTGTTCTGACTTGGGGGGGGGGGGGGTTGTTGTTGTTTGTTTTTTTGTTTTTTTTTGTTTTGTTTTGTTTTTTTTGTTTGTTTGTTTGTTGTTGTTTTTTTGTTGTTGCTTGTTCCATACATCCTCAGCTTTCTTGTTGTTAGTGTATTTTGTTTTGTTGGTTGTTCCCCCTGATCTATACATCCTCAGCTTTCTTGGTGTTACTGTATTTTGTTTTGTTGGTTGTTCCCCCTGATCCATACATCCTCAGCTTTCTTGGTGTTACTGTATTTTGCTTTGTTGGTTGTTTCCCCTGATCTATACATCCTCAGCTTTCTTGGTGTTACTGTATTTTGTTTTGTTGGTTGTTCCCCCTGATCTATACATCCTCAGCTTTCTTGGTGTTACTGTATTTTGTTTTGTTGGTTGTTCCCCTGATCTATACATCCTCAGCTTTCTTGGTGTTACTGTATTTTGTTTTGTTGGTTGTTCCCCCTGATCTATACATCCTCAGCTTTTTTGGTGTTACTGTATTTTGTTTTGTTGGTTGTTCCCCCTGATCTATACATCCTCAGCTTTTTTGGTGTTACTGTATTTTGTTTTGTTGGTTGTTCCCCCTGATCTATACATCCTCAGCTTTTTGGTGTTACTGTATTTTGTTTTGTTGGTTGTTCCCCCTGATCCATACATCCTCAGCTTTCTTGGTGTTACTGTATTTTGCTTTGTTGGTTGTTCCCCTGATCTATACATCCTCAGCTTTCTTGGTGTTACTGTATTTTGTTTTGTTGGTTGTTCCCCCTGATCTATACATCCTCAGCTTTCTTGGTGTTACTGTATTTTGTTTTGTTGGTTGTTCCCCCTGATCTATACATCCTCAGCTTTCTTGGTGTTACTGTATTTTGTTTTGTTGGTTGTTCCCCCTGATCTATACATCCTCAGCTTTCTTGGTGTTACTGTATTTTGTTTTGTTTTGTTGGTTGTTCCCCTGATCTATACATCCTCAGCTTTCTTGGTGTTACTGTATTTTGTTTTGTTGGTTGTTCCCCCTGATCTATACATCCTCAGCTTTCTTGTTGTTACTGTATTTTGTTTTGTTGCTTGTTCGCAAATCTATAAATCTCTACATAGGGCCTACATTTTTTTTAAATTGCAGAATATGGTTGGTTCTTTTGATAGAGCCATGGACTCAAGATCGAATTCCATCTCAGCCTGTAAAATTAACAGCTGGTCTGTTCGCCGCCCATCTTAATGTTTCCATTTGTTTTACAGATCCTCATCCCCCCCTACCCCCCATCTTGATAATGCACAGAGTTTTGTGCAGACTCCGAACTGGGTGAAGCGCATATGGAATTGTCCGAGTGCGATGAATCCCTCTTTCAAACTACCTACTCTAACTCACTCTACTCATTGTGTTTTGGTTGGTTGGTTGGTTGGTTGGTTGATTGGTCACAAATCAGTAAATGTCTAGGTACACTGGTGGTGTAGACGTCAGTGCATTCCCTACCTGGATGTGGATGGTAAGGAAGGGGGTGGGGAACCGCCTGTCACTGCACAATGCGATAACAACGTATATAATGACAAAACATACACCCACCAGTCAATTAAAGATTCCATGTTTTAATCATGTTGGACCTATTGTCAATTTCGTACTTAAACCGGATAAGCGACCGATCGGTGGACGGGTGACCCAGTTACCTCTCTCTCTCTCTCTCTCTGATAGACAAATAGTACAACGACATCAAGTACAACAGGTGTCGTGTTCATATCTCATGACTGACAGTCAGTGTATGACTATAGCCATGGTACGTGAGTGTGTGACTATAGTCATGGTACGTGTCCCTTATCAGCCGGCAGGCCGCACAAGACGCCCACTGACCTAGAAGGAAACAGTTCATTCTCCATACTGACTGTAAAATACAGGTCGGGACAAATCCCGTTTTCCCCTGTGTAAGTCAAAGTGCACAGGACTGTCGTCTGCTGTTACGGTGTTTTTGGATTGTTGTTTCCTGGAAAAGGTGGCAGAACGCATGAATGGTGTCAGCACGATCCACGTAGGACAGCGAGCGGACTTATTTTCGTATTGTATGAGTGTAAAGACTGTGGACACATTGAGGTGTTTTGATCGGTCAGCATGGAACAGGCACTGACCTTGCAGGACCCTGAGTTACGTCTGGAAGAGTTTCTGACCAAGGTCCGTTCTGAGCTGGACAGAACTGTTGACTTCTGGCTCCGCCATTCACATGACGTGCAGTGTGGGTAAGTGATGACCACTGACTTCATTTACCCTTTGACTCCCTCACCCTGTCCACCAGCATCCTGCATTGTCAACCATGCTAGCAAAGCAAAGACTTAACCCTTTGACTCCCTCACCCTGTCCACCAGCATCCTGCATGGTCAACCATGCTAGCAAAGCAAACACTTAACCCTTTGACTCCCGCACCCTGTCCACCAGCATCCTGCATGGTCAACCATGCTAGCAAAGCAAACACTTAACCCTTTGACTCCCGCACCCTGTCCACCAGCATCCTGCATGGTCAACCATGCTAGCAAAGCAAACACTTAACCCTTTGACTCTCGCACCCTGTCCACCAGCATCCTGCATGGTCAACCATGCTAGCAAAGCAAACACTTAACCCTTTGACTCTCGCACCCTGTCCACCAGCATCCTGCATTGTCAACCATGCTAGCAAAGCAAACACTTAACCCTTTGACTCCCGCACCCTGTCCACCAACATCCTGCATTGTCAACCATGCTAGCAAAGCAAAAACTTAACGCTTTGATTCCCTCACCCTGTCCACCAACATCCTGCATTGTCAACCATGCTAGCAAAGCAAAAACTTAACGCTTTGATTCCCGCACCCTG
>CM060312.1:2839392-2904392 GCA_030674185.1 Monoplex corrugatus | reverse complement strand
TGTGGTGTGTGTGTGTGTGTGTGTGTGTTTTACGTGAGTGGTGTTGCTTACTATAATAAAGACAAAAGTATGTGTGTAGGTGTGGATGTACAAGTCTTACAATGACGTGTGTGGTGTGGAGGTAGTATTGTGTAGTGGTGGTAGTGTGTGTGTGAGTGGTAGCTGGTTAGTGTGTTTACACAGGGGAATAGCTTTAACTAACTAATAAATGACAAAGAAATGTGACACATGTGGTGTGGTATGTTACTGTGGTGTTAGATGTGGTAGTGGATATTCATGAGTGGAATATAACAGACCCAAATGGTAAGTGGATATTCGATAGGGGAATCGCTAATCAATGTGGTAAGTGGAATATTGTCACAGGGGAAATCGCAACCCAAACGGTAAGCTGAAATGCTCACAAAGAAATCGAAGCCCAAATCGGTAAGCTGGATACTCACAGGGAAATCAGCAACCTAAATGGTAAGCTGTAAATGCTCACAGGGAAATCAAAACCCAATGGTAGCTGGGAATTAGCAACCAAATGGTAAGCTGGAATATGCTCACAGTGTGAAATCAGCAACCCAATGGTAAGCTGAAATGCTCACAGGAAATCAGCAACCCAAATGGTAAGTGAATGCTCACAGTGAAATCAGCAACCCAAATGGTAAGCTGGAATCTCACAGGTGAAATCAGCAACCCAAATGGTAAGCTGAAATGCTCACAGATAACATCAGCAACCCAAATGGTAAGCTGAAATGCTCACAGGAAATCAGCAACCCAAGTAATGGTAAAGGAAAAAATGGTAAGCGATGCTCACAGGAAATCAGCAACCCAAAATGGTAAGCTGAAATGCTCACAGGGAAATCACAACCCAATGGTAAGCTGAAATGCTCACAGGAAATCACAACCCAAATGGTAAGCTGAAATGCTCACAGGAAATCAGCAACCCAAATGGTAAGCTGAAATGCTCACAGGAAATCAACAACCCCAAATGGTAAGCTGAAATGCTTACAGTGAAATCAGCAACCCAAATGTAAGCTGAAATGCTCACAGGAAATCACAACCCAATGGTAACGAAATGCTCACAGGAAATCAGCAACCCAAATGGTAAGCTGAAATGCTCACAGTGAAATCAGCAACCCAAATGGTAAGCTGAAATGCTCACAGGAAATCAGCAACCCAAATGGTAAGCTGAAATGCTCACAAGGAAATCAGCAACCCAAATGGTAAGCTGAAATGCTCACAGGAAATCAACAACCCAGAATGGTAAGCTGAAATGCTCACAGGAAATCAGCAACCCAAATGGTAAGCTGAAATGCTCACAGGGAAATCAACAACCCAAATGGTAATGCTAGCAACCCAAATGCGTTAACTGAAATGCTCCGGAAATCAACAACCCAAATGGTAAGCTGAAATGTTTCACAGGAAAATCAACAACCCAGAATGGTAAGCTGAAATGCTCACAGGGAAATCAACAACCCAGATGGTAAGCTGAAATGCTTACAGGGAAATCAACAACCCAGATGGTAAGCTGAAATGCTCACAGGAAATCAACAACCCAAATGGTAAGCTGAAATGCTTACAGGGAAATCAACAACCCAGATGGTAAGCTGAAATGCTCACAGGAAATCAACACCCAGCATCGGAATGTAAGCTGAAATGCTTACAGGGAAATATACAATCACAAACACCAGATGGTAGGCTGAAATGCTCACAGGGAAATCAACAACCCAATGGTAGCTGAAATGCTCTACAAGGGAAATCAACAACCCAATGGTAGGCTGAAATGCTCACAGGGAAATCAACAACCCAAATGGTAAGCTGAAATGCTACAAAGGAAATCAACAACCCAAATGGTAAGCTGAAATGCTCACAGGAAATCAACAACCCAAATGGTAAGCTGAAATGCTCACAAGTGAAATCAACACAACCCAAATGGTAAGCTGAAATGCTCACAAGGAAATCAACAACCCAATGGTAAGCTGAAATGCTCACAGGAAATCAACAACCCAAATGGTAAGCTGAAATGCTTACAGGAAATCAACAACCATGTAAGCTGAATGCTCACAGAATCAACAACCCAATGGTAAGCTGAAATGCTCTACAGGGAAATCAACAACCCAAATGGTAAGCTGAAATGCTCACAGTGAAATCAACAACCCAATGGTAGCTGAAATGCTCACAAGGAAATCAACAACCCAGATGGTAGGCTGAAATGCTCACAGGAAATCAACAACCCAAATGGTAAGCTGAAATGCTCACAAGGAAATCAACAACCCAAATGGTAAGCTGAAATGCTCACAAGGAAATCAACAACCCAGATGGTAAGCTGAAATGTCACAGTGAAATCAACAACCCAGATGGTAGGCTGAAATGCTCACAAGGAAATCAACAACCCAGATGGTAGGCTGAAATGCTCACAACGAAATCAACAACCCAAATGGTAAGCTGAAATGCTCACAAGGAAATCAACAACCCAAATGGTAAGCTGAAATGCTCACAAGGAAATCAACAACCCAGATGGTAAGCTGAAATGTTCACAGTGAAATCAACAACCCAGATGGTAGGCTGAAATGCTCACAAGGAAATCAACAACCCAGATGGTAGGCTGAAATGCTCACAAGGAAATCAACGACCCAGATGGTAGGCTGAAATGCTCACAAGGAAATCAACAACCCAGATGGTAGGCTGAAATGCTCACAAGGAAATCAACGACCCAGATGGTAGGCTGAAATGCTCACAAGGAAATCAACAACCCAGATGGTAGGCTGAAATGCTCACAAGGAAATCAGACACCCAGATGGTAGGCAAATGGCTCCCTGGCCAATTCAGATGTTAGGAGTTTGCTGGCAGAAGGAATCATCGCACCACATGATGTTCACTGAATGCGCTCCACTCAATTTGCGCACTATCTGGCACTTTGAGTCTGCGGCAAAACTTCGTGCGCTGACATGACTTTAACTGGAAGAGGAATAGGGACAATCCGCAACCAGTCAAGCTGCACACCTGTTGACATGGGAGACAGGAAAATGTTACCTTTACCCACAGGTGAGTGCTAGCATCTACATGTGAGGGAGACAGGAAAATGTCCACCTTTTACCCACCAGGTGGAGGTGTCTAGGGGGACAGGAAAATGTCCACCTTTTACCCACCAGGTGGAGCTGTCTAGGGAGACAGGAAAATGTCCACCCTTTTACCCACCAGGTGGAGGTGTCTAGGGAGACAGGAAAATGTCCACCTTTTACCCACCAGGTGGAGGTGTCTAGGGAGACAGGAAAAATGTCCACTTTTACCCACCAGGTGGAGGTGTCTAGGGAGACAGGAAAATGTCCAACTTTTACCCACCAGGTGGAGGTGTCTAGGGAGACAGGAAAATGTCCAACTTTTACCCACCAGTGGAGGTGTCTCGGGAGACAGGAAAATGTCCAACTTTTACCCACCAGGTGGAGGTGTCTAGGGAGACAGGAAAATGTCCACCTTTTACCCACCAGGTGGAGGTGTCTCGGGAGACAAGAAAATGTCCAACTTTTACCCACCAGGTGGAGGTGTCTAGGGAGACAGGAAAATGTCCACCTTTTACCCACCAGGTGGAGGTGTGTCGGGGGATCAAACCCAGGACCTCATGATTGGAAATCTGACATTTAACCTTTTGATGCCATATCCACTGATGACTCAGATATGTGATCTCACCTGTCTCACCTGTCGGCGTCACCGGGAACAGTGTTGGCCGCTGCACATGATGTCCTCACAAGTTGCCTCCAGCACTCTCGATCTTGGCTAAGTCTGACCACCTCCTGGAGTTTCTTGCCACTGATGTTTGTGATGTTTCTAGCAAGTGATGCAGGTGGCCGTCCTCTGTTTCTCTTTCCTTCCACTTTACCTTGGAGGACAGTGGACATCAAGTCTGTTCTCTCATTACGGATTGCGTGTCCAACATATTTCAGTTTCCTCCGTTGTATGAGTACTAGGAGCTTGCATGTAGTACCCAACTCATTCAGTATGCTTTCATTTGAGCGCCTATCCGTCCATTTGACCCTCAGATATGTGATAGACAAGTACAAAATGATCGTGGAATAAGCCGTAAGCCATAAGCCATAACGTATAAGCCATAAGCTACAAGCCATAACATATAAGCCACAAGCCATAACGTACAGGCCATAAGTCACGATCCATAAGCAACAAGCCATAACGTATAAGCCACAAGGCATAACATATAAGCCACAAGCCGCAACGTATAAGCTATAAGCCGCAAGTCATAACGTATAAGCTATAAGCCACAAGCCCTAACGTAAAAGTCAAAAGCTATAAGCCACAAGCCATAACTTACTATAACCATAAGCTATAGGCCTAAGCTATAAGCCACAAGCCATAATGTATAAACCATAAGGTATAAGCCACAAGCCATAACGTATAAGTCATAAGGTACAAGCCACAAGCCATAACGTATTGGTCATAACATATAAGCCACAAGCCATAAGGTATAAGCCACAAGTCATAACGTATAAGTCATAAGGTATAAGCCACAAGCCATAACGTATTAGTCATAAGCTATAAGCCACAAGCCATAATGTATAAGCCATGATATATAAACCACAAGCCATAACGTATAAGCCATAGCTATAAGCCACAAGCCATAACGCATAAGTCATAAGCCATAAGTATAAGCCACAAGCAATAACGTATTAGTCATAAGGTATAAGCCACAAGCCATAGCGTATTAGTCATAAGGTATAAGCCACAAGCCATAGCGTATTAGTCATAAGGTATAAGCCACAATCCATAACGTGTAAGCCATAAATTATAAGCCACAAGCAATAATGTATAAGCCATAAGCTATAACTAAGTATAAGCCACAAGCCATAGCGTATAGGCCACAAGCTATAACGCATTAGTCATAAGCCATGACGTATAAGTCATAACATTTAAGCCACAAGCCATAGCGTATAAGCCACAGGCCATAACGCATAAGTCATAAGCTATAAGCCACAAGCCATAACGTATAAGCTATAAGCCACAAACCATAACGTGTAAGCCATAAGCCACAAACCATAACGTATAAGCCATGACGTGTAAGCCACAAGCTATAACGTATAAGCCATAACCACAACCATAACATATAAGCCACAAGCCATACGTCATAACGTACAAGCCATAAGATCTAAGCCACAAGCCATAAAGCATCAACCATAAGCCACAAACCATAACATATAAGCCACAAACCATAACGAATAAGTCATAAGCTATAAGCCACAAGCCATAACGTATAAGCCATATCACATAAGCCACAAGCCATAACGTATACGTCATAAGCTATAAGCCACAAACCATAACATATAAGCCACAAGTCATAACGTATGAGTCATAAGCTGTAAGCCATAACGTATAACCCATAAGCTATAAGCCACAAGCCGTAACATGTAAGCCATACGCTATAAGCCACAAGCCATAACGTATAAGCCATAAGCTATAAGCCACAAGCCATAACGCATAAGCCGTAACATGTAAGCCATAAGCTATAAGCCACAGGCCATACCGTATAAGCCATAAGCTGCAAGCCATAACGTATAAACCATAAAGCCACAAGCCATAACGCATAAGCCATAACGTATAAGCTATAAGCCACAAACCATAACGTATGAGCCATAAGCCGCAACGTATAAGCCGCAAGCCATAAGCCACAGCGTATAAGCCATATGTATCACTGTGTCCCTGAAACAACTCAGGCTGTAGAGTAATGAAATGTGTCTCTGTTTGCAATGTTCCTTGAAGTATCATAAAATTCAGTGGAAATGGACGAAAATATGTTTGAACTGTACACTGCCGCTTACTCCAACACATGCATCCAGTGATGATGTCTCACACAGATGAACACCCATGCCAGACAGGATCACAGGAATACATCTGTACAAGAAATTAACTCTGGTCTAACATGACAATCTAGAGGAACAGTTTTAGGACAACAAAGACTTGCTGAAGACAGCAGTTTTCATCCAAATCAGGTTGACAATTACCTGAAGCGTCACCATACTCAAACAAAAGAAAAATAAGACAAACAATCAATCAAACAAACAAAAAAGCTTTGTGAAAGGTATATTATGTTACTGTGTTCATACACATGTTATCAGAACGCTACAACAGGTCGGTGGATGTTTGCAGGAGGGAAGTTTATACAGAGTAACGTCAAGCGACCTGACGGCAGCTGGAAGTGTTACCTGTCCTTGACACGGCAAGGTCTGCCCCTCAAGACCCAGCGAACCATCTTCTCTGAGTGTTTCTACCTTATGGCCATGTCGGAACTGCACAGGGCCACCGGTGATGCTGAGTATAGGGTGAGTTATTACTCACCACAGAGTGAGTCATCAACAGGACTCACTGTATGGTTAGACAGCATACCATTTTTTTTCATAATTGATTTGGGGGTGTATTTTTTTTCGTCTTTTCAGTTACATCCAAATCTTTCACAGTATAAAGGATTTAATAAATATTTATTCATATGCATACATACATACATACATACATACATACATACATACACACATACATACATACATACATACGCACATACATACATACGAGTACATACATACATGTATACATACATACATATATACATACATACATACTTACATACATACTACATACATACATACGTACATACGTACATACATGCATGCATACATGCATACATACATACATACTACATACATACTACATACATACATACATACATACATACATACATGTACATACACACATACATACATGTACATACATACATACATACATACATACATACATACATACATACTACATACGAGTACATAATAATAATAATATAATAATAATAGTGCATTTATAGAGCGCTTTCCGAAACCTCAAAGCGCTTTACATCAGTAAACCATACATATATAAACCAAATAACAGGCTACAATACAAACAAACTCATCAAAAACTATCCACAGGAAATCAACAACCACACAGACACACCAAATAATCTCTCTCCCTCTCACCCCCCCCCCCCCCCCCGCCCACCCCTCTCCCCCCATTTTCAAACACACACACACAACACCCAACACACACACAGCCACACATCACACACACACACACACACACACACACACACACACACATACACACACACACACACACACACACACACACATGGCATACACCCCATTGTGCACAATTTCATCCAGAATGTCAAGCAGGATCAACCCACTAGCCAAAATCAGGAAAAACACTGTTTAAAGAAGTAAGTTTTTAAACTTGTTTTGAAAGATGGTAGAGTTTTAGAGTGGCGGACGGACTGAGGCAACAAGTTCCATGTCTGAACAGCAAAAACTGCAAAGGCTCTACCACCGTGAGTTTCTCTGTTATATTTTGGCACACGAAACTTCTTGTCATCCACAGAAGAGCGGAGTGATCGAGAAGGTACGTAGACAGTCAAGAGTTCAGAGAGATAGTCAGGAGCAGTTCCAGAAATGATGTGATAACAAAGGCAGCAAATCTTGTATTTTATTCTTTGTTCAACCGGGAGCCAGTGCAGTGTCTGAAACAGGGGTGTGCAGTGCTGTGACCTACGTGCCTTGAAGATGAGTTTAGCTGCAGAGTTCTGAACTTGTTGCAAATGTTTGAGATGTTTCTGAGGGTAACCCGCAAGGAGTGAATTGCAATAATCTAACCTAGACAGAATGCATGCAGTAACTAACGTCTTGGTTGCGTCTAATGTAAGGTAGTGTCTAATAGAATTAATGCGTCTAAGTTCGATGTATGCAGCCTGACATGTTTTGATGATGTGCTGGTGCATGGAGAGATTATGGTCAAAGACAAAACCGAGGTCACGAACGCAATCAGAAAAAGCAATAGCGGTATTACCGACAGTACGTACGTACATACATGTATACATACATACATACATACATACATACATACATACATACATACATACATACATACATACATACATACATACATACATACATACATACATGCATGCATACATTCTTCTTCTTCTTCTTCTTCTTCTTCTTCTTCTTCTTCTTCTTAAATCCTTGAAGTCATTGGGGGCCTCACTAAATAACTGTTCACCAAATTCCTCCAGCTCACTTCAGGATAGGTTACCGCATTGTTCACGACATACTTTAACTGTCACAGTGCACGTTGGATCTCTAGTTATAATGTTATAATTTTACTGACACAGTGCACATTGGATCTCTAGTTATAATGTTATAATTTTACTGACACAGTGCACATTGGATCTCTAGTTATAATGTTATAATTTTACTGACACAGTGCACATTGGATCTCTAGTTATAACGTTATAATTTTACTGTCACAGTGCACATTGGACCTCTAGTTATAACGTTATAATTTTACTGACACTGAGCACATTGGACTCTACTTATAATGTTATAATTTTACTGTCACACTACTCATTCATCTTCGTGTCAGAATTTCACTGACGCGCTACTCTTTCGATTGCAAGTTAGTGTCTGAAGTGTCACTGACAGTCACTACACACTTGACTCTCGTCACAATGTCACAATTGTATATGATACTCTACACATCTGACACCAGTACACAGTTCCATGAAGTCCATGAAGTCTCACTGACACACTACACGTTTGACCTCTTGTAAGTGTCACAATTGTGTTATTGATACCTACACATCTGACACTCAGTACACAGTGTCCGTGAAGTCTCACTGACACACGAACATTTGACCTCTTGTTAAGGTGTCACAATTGTGTTATTGACACTCTACACATGTCACAACCAGTACACACTGTCCGTGAAGTCTGATTGACACACTACACATTTGTCTCCAGAACGAGGCGATGTCCATGTGAACCAGATCGTGTACTGGGTGCGTCAGGACGACACGGGCCTGGGACGTGTAACAGCTGGCGGCAACACACCAGTCAGCACGCTGGCCGTTCCCATGATGTTGCTGTGTCTGATTGACCAGCTGACCACCATGGACCCTGCCTGTCCACCGACTATGCTGACACTGAACAGTGGTGTTTGACTGAGGTGCAGAAACATGTCCAGGTGGGTGAGGATCCTTGTCTGTTTATCGTCTGTCTGTGGGGACACCCACCAACCCTGGTCAGGTTGGGGAGGTAAACCAGTAAAGGAGAGGAGATGGGTCATCACATCGTCAGGTGCCCCTGCATGGCCGTTGGCGATCATGGTCTTCCATTGTCTCTATCTCCGTTGCCCCTAGCATTCCCCACCCTCCTCGTCCTAGCCACTTGCAAGTCGTCCGCATTTTTCACTGGTGTCTACCCGGTGCTCCTTTCTCTCCACCTTTCCGTTGTGACAGGTGCTCAAATCCCCTTCCTCTAAATTGTCTATACTGTTGGCCTGTCTTTTCCTAATCTTCCTTATGATGATCTCCTTGTGTCTGCCTCCATCAAGACTGTCAGTTAGGAGATGGGTAGTGCCCTCTATCCATGACCTAAAGGGAAGGTGAGGTCACTACCACCTCACTCCCCTAGGAAGTCAGAGTTATTTGACAGACTCTAACTTTTTGAAGTGTCCATCTTCTGAACAGCTTTCAAGGTATTGACCCCATACCTGATTTTTGACATTTCACTCATACCACCACACACAAGTTCATCCATTCAAACTGTGTCAAGGACAGGATGTTCATAGACGCCGATGATTTCGAGCTGCTGTGAAGCCACCCACCAGAGGAGAGTTAAGTAATGTATGTACAACATGGTCAGAACACCATCTACTGTGTCCACTACTGTTCATAGTGACAGACATCATTCAGTCACAGAGTCAGATATAGCAACCCTCAAGTCATCAGCTTTTCTCCCAGATCCACTGTGCTCACACCTGAATGTAATCAAGAAGTATGGACAACATCATCATTGAAAGACGATGGAGATAGATTAGACACATGATACATGACTTGAAGAGAGCGGGAAACATCACCTGGACTGCTCTCCACTGGACATCAGAAGGAACACGCAATAGAGGACGACCCAAGAACACCTGATAACCTACAGGATGACCCAAGAACACCTGGTGACTTACAGGATGATTCCCAAACACCTGGTAACCTACAGGATGACCCAAGAACACTGGTGACCCACAGAATGACCCAAAAACACCTGGTAGCTACTACACGATGACCCAAAAACACCTGGTAACCTGCAGGACGATCCAAGAACACCTGGTGACCTACAGGATGACCCAAGAACACCTGATAACTTACAGGATGACCCAAGAACACCTGATAACTACAGGATGACCCAAAAACACCTGATGACTTACAGGAATGACCCAAGGAACATCTGTTGCCTACAAGATGACCAAGAACAACTGATAACCTACAGATGACCCCAAAACACCTGGTGATGCCTACAGGATGACCCAAGAACACTGGTGACCTACAGGATGACCCAAGAACACCTGGTAACCTACAGGATGACCCAAGAACACCTAGTAACCTACAGGATGACCCAAGAACACCTGGGAACCTACAGGATGACCCAAGAACACCTGTTAACCTACAGGATGACCCAAGAAACAACATGGTAACCTCAAAAATGAACCCAAGACTACACTGGATAAACCTACAGAGATACAAAACACATCTCAGGTAGCGCTAGCAGGGTTGGCCAAGACTTACTGTCTCTACTGGTTGCCCAAGACACTACCCCCGGCTTAGCATCAGCATGATCCATAGTAATCCACCCTTGGTGAAAAGAAGGATGACGCCACTGGAAAAGATGCTGGTCTAGGTAACCCAAGAACACCTGGTAGCCTACAGCATGACCCAAGAACACTTAATAGCCTACAGGATGACCCAAGAACACCTGGTAGCCTACAGGATGACCCAAGAACACCTGGTAGCCTACAGGATGACCCAAGAGCAACTGGTGACTTACAGGATGACACAAGAACATCTAGTAACCTACAGGATGATCCAAGAACACCTGGTAACCTACAGGATGACCCAAGAACACCTGGTAACCTACAGGATGACCCAAGAACACCTGGTGATCTACAGGATGACCCAAGAACACCTGGTAACCTACAGGATGACCCAAGAACACCTGGTAACCTACAGGATGACCCAAGAACACCTGGTGATCTACAGGATGACCCAAGAACACCTGGTGATCTACAGGATGACCCAAGAACACCTGGTAACATACAGGATGACCCAAGAACACCTGTTAGCCTACAGGATGACCCAAGAACACCTGTTAGCCTACAGGATGACCCAAGAACAGACAAACATTGGTACCATCTCAAAAATAACACCGCACAGATTTCTACAACTTGGAATGAAAAATGTTTGGGATTTTCCTGAATCAGAGATAAAAGAAATATCATCATCATCATCAAGTGCCTTGCAGCATGGCGTTGGCGATTATGGACTTCCATCTGTCTCTATCTCGTGTTGCCTCAAGCATCTCTTCTACCCTCCCTGTCTTCAGCCACTCTGCAAGTCCGTCTAGTATCTTCTCCCTTGAGGAAATGGAAAAAGAATTGGAGGAACGGCGAAAACAAAAATGGTGGAAAAAGAATGGGTGTCGTGGTGATGGCAGTGGGGGTGGATTTTTTCTTTTGTGTGTGTATATGTGTGAGTGTGTGTGTGTGTGTGTGTGTGTGAGTGTGTGTGTGTGTGTGTGTGTGTGTGTGTGTGTGTGTGTGTGTCTGTCTGTCTGTCTGTGTGTCTGTGTGTCTGTGTGTGTTATAGAGGGTGGAGGATGTACTGGAGAAGTGAGGATGATGGAGACAATAATGTGATCATGTTGGTTGACATACACAAACTATGTATCGTAGTTTGACAGAGTGATTTCTGTGATATGATTGTACAAGACGTGGGTGAAATCAGTTTATACGAAAGGGCAAGGACTGGTTGTTGTTTTTTTCATCCGTTACCATCTGTAATGTCCTATACCTGTGGTTTCTGTGTTTGTGTGTGACCTGTGACCTCTGGGTGGTGACAGAGGAACGGCAGTGTGGTGTTGGAAAACGTGTCTACTGAAGGTCAGGAGCTGGCTGGTAGTGCAGGACGACTCATCAACCCAGGTACCTCACTGTCTGTCTTCATGGCCAGTGACATATAACATATTCACTGACTGTCTGTCTTCATGGCCTGTGACATATAACATATTCACCGTCTGTCTTCATGGCCTGTGACACATAACATATTCACTGTCTGTCTTCATGGCCTGTGACACATAACATATTCACTGTCTGTCTTCATGGCCAGTGACATATAACATATTCACCGTCTGTCTTCATGGCCTGTGACATAAAACATATTCACTGTCTGTCTGTCTTCATGGCCTGTGACATATAACATATTCACTCACTTCTGTCTTCATGGCCTGTGATATATAACATATTCACTGTCTGTCTTCATGGCCTGTGACACAATATTCACTGTCTGTCTTCATGGCCTGTGACATATAACATATTCACTGTCTGTCTTCATGGCCTGTGACATATAACATATTCACTCACTGTTTGTCTTCATGGCCTGTGACATATAACATATTCACCCACTGTCTGTCTTCATGGCCTGTGACATATAACATATTCACTGTCTGTCTTCATGGCCTGTGACATATAACATATTCACTCACTGTCTGTCTTCATGGCCTGTGACATATAACATATTCACTGTCTGTCTGTCTTCATGGCCTGTGACACATAACATATTCACTCACTGTCTGTCTTCATGGCCTGTGACACATAACATATTCACTGTCTGTCTTCATGGCCTGTGACATATAACATATTCACTGTCTTCATGGCCTGTGACACATAACATATTCACTGTCTGTCTTCAAGGCCTGTGACATATAACATATTCACTCACTGTCTGTCTTCACGGCCTGTGACACATAACATATTCACTGTCTGTCTTCATGGCCTGTGACATATAACATATTCACTGTCTGTCTTCATGGCCTGTGACATATAACATATTCACTGTCTGTCTGTCTTCATGGCCTGTGACATATAACATATTCACTGTCTGTCTTCATGGCCTGTGACATATAACATATTCACTGTCTGTCTGTCTTCATGGCCTGTAACACATAATCACATTCACTCACTGTCTCACACACACACAACACACACACACACACACACACACACACTCTCTCTCTCTCTCTCTCTTTCTCTCTCTCTCTCTTCCCTCCCTCCTCCTCTCCGTCTCTCTCTGAATGCTAAGAAATAACTTCATTTTCATAAAAAGAATAAATTAAAATAATTTAAAAAAAAGAAACGGAGGGCTGAAACATTTTCTTTACCAAATACCAACAAACAGATGGTGGTGTGCAGGTCACGCCATAGAAGCGGGCTGGTTCCTGCTGCAGAAGGCACGTGAGACTGGTGACGTCAGCCTGCAGACCCTGGCCATCGACACCTTCATCAAGTCCTCCTTCCAACGTGGCTGGGACGACCAGTATGGCGGGCTGTTCTACATGCTGGACGTGGACGGCGAGTCGCCCGTGCAGCTGGAGTGGGACATGAAGCTGTGGTGGCCACATAACGAGACACTGATCGCTATGCTCATGGCCTACTCTACCACTAAAGACCCTCAGCTTCTGCGGCAGTTTGCTGCTGTCTTTGACTTCACCTACACTCACGTAAGTCAGGATGGGTTTGATGGGTGGCGTAGTCAGGTGGGTTACGTCATGTTTTGTTATGTTATTGTTGTTTAAAGCCCAGCCGACTGCGCAGAGCCATATCAGGGCTATAACAGCTTCAAAACATACAAAACTTCAACAGGAAAAAAAAAGAAAAGAAAGAAAATTAAGTACACATATCAATGCATTCGCGCACATAATATAAGGACATGCCCCTGGCGTTGACCACTCCATCCAATTTATTGCACAGGGGAGATTTAAAAAACATACCTGAATACAAATATAAGCGTACATAAGGACACAAAAACGTATATAAAACAGGTATAAATTACCTAAAATTGCTTCCGCTTATCTCACCTCCCTAGAGCCAAAATGCACTTAATATATGTACCCAATTATCAATCCTAAGAAAAAGTACGTAAGACTTTATCGAACACATACAGGTGAATGGACCATTAAGGCACAAAATGATAGGAAGAAATGACAGAAAGCAAAGCAACAAGGCAGAAACAAAGACAGTGACAGAAAAGAGATAATTTCTAGCACAGAATTTCCAGAAGGTGGGGACACTATTTATACTGAATGAGCCCCCGGCGTCCCCACGAGGGATAGTCAGGTGGGTAAGACGTCACACTTCTAATTGGGAGGACTGGGTTCAGTCATGTCTGGGTAGACCTACCTCCAGTGTGGTGGGTAAAGGGTGTGGGTACATCCAGTGTGGGGGGTATAGGGTGTGTGTAAAGGGTGTGGGTACATCCAGTGTGGGGGGTAAAGGGTATGGGTACATCCAGTGTGGGGGTATAGGGTGTGGGTACATCCAGTGTGGTGGGTAAAGGATGTGGGTAAAGGGTGTGGGTACATCCAGTGTGGTGGGTATAGGGTGTGGGTACATCCAGTGTGGTGGGTAAAGGGTATGGGTACATCCAGTGTGGGGGGTATAGGGTGTGGGTACATCCAGTGTGGTGGGTAAAGGGTGTGGGTAAAGGGTGAGGGTACATCCAGTGTGGTGGGTAAAGGGTGTGGGTACATCCAGTGTGGTGGGTAAAGGGTGTGGTACATCAAGTGTGGGTGTGGTTAATAGGGTGTGGGTACATCCAGTGTGGGTGGTGTGGGTACATCCAGTGTGTGGGGGTAATATAGGGTGTGGGTACATCCAGTGTGGTGGGTAAAGGTGTGGGTACATCCAGTGTGGTGGGTAAAGGGTGTGGGTACATCCAGTGTGAGGGGGTAAAGGGTGTGGGTACATCCAGTGTGGTGGGTAAAGGATGTGGGTACATCCAGTGTGGGGGGTAAAGGATGTGGGTACATCCAGTGTGGGGGGTGTAAAGGGTGTGTGGGTACATCCAGTGTGGGGGGTAAAGGATGTGAGTACATCCAGTGTGGTGGGTAAAGGGTGTGGGTACATCCAGTGTGGTGGGTAAAGGGTGTGGGTACATCCAGTGTGGTGGGTAAAGGGTGTAGGTACATCCAGTGTGGTGGGTAAAGGATGTGGGTACATCCAGTGTGGGAGGTAAAGGGATGTGGGTACATCCAGTGTGGGGGGTAAAGGGTGTGGGTACATCCAGTGTGGGGGGTAAAGGGTGTGGGTACATCCAGTGTGGGGGGTAAAGGGTGTGGGTACATCCAGTGTGGGGGGTAAAGGGTTTGGGTACATCCAGTGTGGGGGGTAAAGGGTTTGGGTACATCCAGTGTGGGGGGTAAAGGGTTTGGGTACATCCAGTGTGGGGGGTAAAGGGTGTGGGTACATCCAGTGTGGGGGGTAAAGGGTTTGGGTACATCCAGTGTGGGGGGTAAAGGGTGTGGGTACATCCAGTGTGGGGGGTAAAGGGTTTGGGTACATCCAGTGTGGGGGGTAAAGGGTGTGGGTACATCCAGTGTGGGGGGGTAAAGGGTGTGGTACATCCAGTGTGGGGGGTAAAGGGTGTGGGTACATCCAGTGTGGGGGGTAAAGGGTTTGGGTACATCCAGTGTGGTGTGGTATATGGGGTGGGTACATCCAGTGTGGGGGGTTAGGGTGTGGGTACATCCAGTGTGGGGGGTAAAGGGTGTGGGTACATCCAGTGTGGTGGGTATAGGGTGTGGGTACATCCAGTGTAGGGGGTATAGGGTGTGGGTACATCCAGTGTGGGGGATTAGGGTGTGGGTACATCCAGTGTGGGGGGTAAAGGGTGTGGGTACATCCAGTGTGGGGGGTTAGGGTGTGGGTACATCCAGTGTGGGGGGTAAAGGGTGTGGGTACATCCAGTGTGGTGGGTATAAGGGTGTGGGTACATCCAGTGTAGGGGGTATAGGGTGTGGGTACATCCAGTGTGGGGGATTAGGGTGTGGGTACATCCAGTGTGGGGGGTAAAGGGTGTGGGTACATCCATGTGTGGGTGGATAAAGTGGGGTAGGTGTGGGTACATCCAGTGTGGGTGTGGGTATTAGGGTAGGTGGGTACATCCAGTGTGGGGGGTAAAGGTGTGGGTACATCCAGTGTAGGGGGTAAAGGGTGTGGGTACATCCAGTGTGGGGGATAAAGGGTGTGGGTACATCCAGTGTGGGGGGTATAGGGTGTGGGTACATCCAGTGTGGGGGTATAGGGTGTGGGTACATCCAGTGTAGGGGGTAAAGGGTGTGGGTACATCCAGTGTGGGGGGTAAAGGGTGTGGGTACATCCAGTGGAGTGGGGGGTAAAGGGTGTGGGTACATCCAGTGTGGGGGGTAAAGGGTGTGGAGTACATCCAGTGTGGGGGGTATAGAGTGTGGGTACATCCATGTGTGGGGGGTAAAGGGTGTGGGTACATCCAGTGTGGGGGGTAAAGGGTGTGGGTACATCCAGTGTGGGGGTAAAGGGTGTGGGTACATCCAGTGTGGGGGGTAAAGGGTGTGGATACATCCAGTGTGGGGGGTAAAGGGTGTGGGTACATACAGTGTGGGGGGTAATAGGGTGTGGGTACATCCAGTGTGGGGGTAAAGGGTGTGGGTACATCCAGTGTGGGGGGTATAGGGTGTGGGTACATCCAGTGTGGGGGGTATAGGATGTGGGTACATCCAGTGTGGGGGTATAAGGTGTGGGTACATCCAGTGTGGGGGGTAAAGGGTGTGGGTACATCCAGTGTGGGGGTAAAGGTGTGGGTACATCCAGTGTGATGGGTAAAGGATGTGGGTACATCCAGTGTGGTGGTAAAGGGTGTGGGTACATCCAGTGTGGGGGGTAAAGGGTGTGGGTACATCCAGTGTGATGGGTATAGGATGTGGGTACATCCAGTGTGGTGGGTAAAGGATGTGGGTACATCCAGTGTGGGGGGTAAAGGGTGTGGGTACATCCAGTGTGGTGGGTAAAGGATGTGGGTACATCCAGTGTGGGGGGTAAAGGGTGTGGGTACATCCAGTGTGGTGGGTAAAGGGTGTGGGTACATCCAGTGTGGGGGGTAAAGGGTGTGGGTACATCCAGTGTGGTGGGTAAAGGATGTGGGTACATCCAGTGTGGGGGGTAAAGGGTGTGGGTACATAAAGTGTGGGGGGTATAGGGTGTGGGTACATCCAGTGTGGGGGGTAAAAGGTGTGGTACATCCTGTGTGGGGGGTAAAGGGTGTGGCTACATCCAGTTTGGTGGGTAAAGGGTGTGGGTACATCCAGTGTGTGGGGGTAAAGGGTGTGGTTACATCCAGTGTGGTGGGTATAGGGTGTGGGTACACCCAGTGTGGGGGTAAAGGTGCAGATTTTTCCCATCTCCAAGATCAACGTGAGTGCAGACCGTTAGTGCCTAAACCTCTGCCTTGTGTCTGGGCAAGCAGGACATCAAACATGCACGTTAAAGATCCTGCAAGTCGTGTCAAGGTCACAGACCGTTAGTGCCTAAACCTCTTCATTGTGTCTGCGCAAGCAGGACATCAAGTATGCACATTAAAGATCCTGCAAGTCGTGTCAATGTCTGTGACTTACAGAAAAGTGGAAACACTCAGCAGGACGTCCACCACAGACAGATTATGCAGACTGTGCAGCAACATACTGTCTGCATAGCGCATCGTGGACAAAACAGTGTGCATATATCCCATCCAAGGAAAATGGGACCACCCAATTAAGCACAAGACTTTTGTTTGTTTGTTTGTTTGTTTGTTTTTGTTTGTTGTTTGTTTGTTTGTTTGTTTGTTTGTTGTTTGTTGTGTTTGTTTTCAGGGTGTGCATTACATGCTGGGTGTTTTCGTGTTTCTATGGCCTACAGGATCTTTAACATGCATAGTTGACATTTTGTGTGCATATGCATATAAACGGTCTTCAGTCATGTTGACCTAGGACACTGGAAAAATCTTCACCTTTTACCCACCTGGTGGCACACGATCAGGTTTAAACCCAGACCTTTCAATTAGCAGATCATTGTTTTAACCACTTGACTGTCATTGTTTTAACCACTTGACTTCATTGTTTTAACCACTTGACTGTCAGTTTTAACCGCTTGACTGTCGTTGTTTTAACCACTTGACTGTCGTTGTTTTTACCACTTGACTGTCGTTGTTTTTACCAATTGACTGTCGTTGTTTTAACCACTTGACTGTCATTGTTTTAACCACTTGACTGTCGTTGTTTTAACCACTTGACTGTCATTGTTTTAACCACTTGACTGTCATTGTTTTAACCACTGGACTGTCATTGTTTTAACCACTTGACTGTCATTGTTTTAACCACTTGACTGTCGTTGTTTTAACCACTTGACTGTCGTTGTTTTAACCACTTGACTGTCGTTGTTTTAACCACTTGACTGTCGTTGTTTTAACCACTTGACTGTCATTGTTTTAACCACTTGACTGTCGTGCTCACGGTGTCTGGCTGTACCTGTACAATAGGTACGTCAAGTAAGTCAGACAAGTAGTTGTGGTGCTGTGACATGTTACAACAACATTACCAACATATCAAATTAATGAGCAGATAGAAGGTATCAGATATTTGGTGCTGTGACATGTTACAACAACATTACCAACATATCAAATTAATGAGCAGATAGAAGGTATCAGATATTTGGTGCTGTGACATGTTACAACAACATTACCATCATATCAAATTAATGAGCAGATAGAAGGTATCAGATAAGCCAATCGTGTTGCCATCAAATTGTCTGTGTGGAGCACATACACACAGTACGCAATATGTCTGCATAATAGGGGTGTCTTTTTGACGACTCTGTGACTGAAATTATCAATTTATGCCAACTGTTATTTGTTCTTTTCCCCCATCTGCCTATCCAGTACAGGACACAAATCTTAGTAATCTATCCTACGTGTGTCTGTCATTTGGACAAGTTAACGTCCACAAGTGATGAACTCTATCATACTTTGTGTGCAGTTCGTGGAGGATGACATATGGACTACCTCAACATGGTATCTTGTCCCCATAATGTACCCTGACTGTACCAGTAATGCCTTGTATACGTCATCAGGCTGTTTGTAATCGGCTTTCACATGTTATTGACTGTCTCCAGTTTGTAGTTGTGACACGTGGTGTACCTCAACATGTCACGTACCTTGTGTCATCAGACTGTAATCGGTCGTCACATGTTGACTGTCTGCAGTTTGTAGTTGTAACACGTGGTGTACCTCAACATGTCACATTATTGACTGTCTACAGTTTGTAGTTGTAACACGTGGTGTACCTCAACATGTCACATTATTGACTGTCTACAGTTTGTAGTTGTAACACGTGGTGTACCTCAACATGTCACATTATTGACTGTCTACAGTTTGTAGTTGTAACACGTGGTGTACCTCAACATGTCACATTATTGACTGTCTACAGTTTGTAGTTGTAACACGTGGTGTACCTCAACATGTCACATTATTGACTGTCTACAGTTTGTAGTTGTAACACGTGGTGTACCTCAACATGTCACATTATTGACTGTCTACAGTTTGTAGTTGTAACACGTGGTGTACCTCAACATGTCACATTATTGACTGTCTACAGTTTGTAGTTGTAACACGTGGTGTACCTCAACATGTCACGTACCAGTAATGCCTGTGTCCATGTCATCAGACTGTCGACGACCAGCTTACATTCACATGGTGTTGACTGTCTGCAGTATGTGCATGCTACATGGAGAGTCATCTGTTGCCTCAGTAGTAGTGTAACTCCCCCATCCCCTAAGCTTTATTCCATTGTACAGTCAACACAGCTCAGCAAGACAAAACAGTTTGATCAGTGATAGCAGGTCGTAATGACCTGTGGACTTAACATACAGTAGTGGTATGGGCACGTCAACATAATTTCTGTCCTCCTTGTCCCCTTCAAATAAAATCTCGCGGAACTGTACGGTCAGATCAGAGGTTGACCTCTGCTCCTGGTAACCACGTAACCCAGTACTACCTGCAGTATGTGAGGAGAACCCAGCAAAACAAACAAACAAACAAAAACCAATCTGCCCAAGACACACCATATGACAGAAAAAAGAAAAACAACAACAACGAAGGAATGACAACACTGCAGAATGGACAGGTCATTTACAAAGACCCAAGCTTTCACACACAGCTCACAGAGTTGGAGGAGTCTTGTGAACAATACATTAGTGCGGCATCCCAGTATTCTTCATGGAACTGTAGAGAGAAGGAGGAGGAGGAGAGAGAAGAAGAAGAAGAAGAAGAAGAAGAAGAAGAAGAAGAAGAAGAAAGAAGAGGAAGAAGAAGAAGAAGAAGAAGAATTTCCTAAGAAGAAGAAGAAGAAGAAGAAGAAGAAGAAGAAGAAGAAGAAGAAGAAGAAGAAGAAAGAAGAAAGAAGAAGAAGAAGAAGAAGAAGAGAAGAAGAAGAAGAAGAAGAAGAAGAAGAAGAAGAAGAAGAAGAAGAAGAATTTCCTTTAGTTAGATTGTCCACAGCTGTTAACACTGACATGTCTTTTTACTGTTGGCAATATCGACACACATCAGTCTGACTGTGTGCTGTTTGTGGACACAAAGAGAAATATTGATACCATACATAACAGGCTAAAAGAAGTTGCACACCATCTAAAGAGGGACTTACACACTTTTGCTTACTGAGCAGTTTGTTTACGGAACACCCGGTCAGTGTTCTCTCCATGGGAAGGGGGGTTAGGGAGGAGAAGGATGTCACACAGGGGAGGTCCTTAAACAGTGTCTTACTCTGTGTGTGTGTGTGTGTGTGTGTGTGTGTGTGTGTGTGTGTGTGTGTGTGTGCAGTTTGTGGACAAGACACACGGAGAGTGGTATGGTTACCTAAACAGAAGGGGAGAGGTCACACACCGATTCAAAGGGGGTCCTTGGAAAGGTCAGTATATATACACACACATCAACTTAAAGGTGATCCTTGGAAAGGTCAGTATTACACACACATACTGATTCAAAGGGATTCCTTGGAAAGGTTGATAAAAGCTAAAACGAGAAGGACCTTGACATGGTGTGGCTTGATCTGGCAAATACGTATGGATCAGTCCCGCACAAGGCGATTCACCTGGCCCTGGAGATGTATCACGTCCCAAAGAACATCCAAGAAATGCTGGAGAAGTATTTCCGTGGCTTCTCAATGCCATTCTCCACAAAAAAACACACTACAGATTGGATGAATTTGGAAGTAGGCATAGCCATGGCTGTGCACTTTCTCCAGTACTG
This sequence comes from Monoplex corrugatus, assembly GCA_030674185.1. NCBI lineage: Eukaryota > Metazoa > Mollusca > Gastropoda > Littorinimorpha > Ranellidae > Monoplex > Monoplex corrugatus. The sequence goes on along the minus strand of CM060312.1, from coordinate 2,883,187 downwards.
TTCGTGTTAGCAATGGTCATCTTGAAAGCAGCAGTGAGGACTTCAGGCCCAGCTGACCTCGGACACAAATACTATGCCCCCTCTAAAAGCCTTCATGGATGACACGACAGTGCTTTCCACAAAAAAGAAGAGACATGTGGGATCCTGAAGCAGTTGGACAATGTCACCACATCTAGAATATTTCAAACTGAAAAAGTCAAAGGGCGTCTCACTGAGGAAAAGTAAAGTGGACGAAACAGTGAAGTTTACTGTGGCCAACCAGTCCATTCCAACAGACAGAAGAACCAGTGAAAAGCCTCCATGGCGGTATGATGACCCCCTGAAAGATACACAAAGGGGTAAAGAAACCAAGCATATGGCAACACAAAGTTTGCAGGTAAAAGTTTGCAGGCTGTGGATTTCTTGGCAAGTACAAAGTATGGTGCCTGCAGTTCATGCTGATTTCAAAGCTCCTCTGGCCTTTGTGATAAACGGTATCTGCCCTAGCACAGTGGAATCAATGGAGGCCAAAATTAACAAATACACAAGGAGATGGCTTGGTGTCCCACCCAGTCTCTCTTACGTTGCGCTGTATTGTCGCCAGGCAAAGCTGAAGCTACCCCTAAAATCCATTATTGAGGAGCACAAGGCAGGAAAAGTCAGGCTTCTTAGCATGCTTGAAGGCACTGGAGACAAGGTTGTGAGGTCAATCCAGCCCAAGCTGAGGACTCACAGCAAAAGGAAACCTCATGGTCAGAGAAATAATAGGGCACATGCAGACCAACAGACAGGGACTGGGACCAACAAAAATGTAATGGTGGTCAAAGGCCAACAGGAAGGCAAAAAGAGATATGATTATACAAAAATGAAGAAAGAAGAGGATGCCACAAGACTCCAGAAAGCAGTTCAGCAAGGCCAACAGGGGCAGCAGATGACTTGGGGAAAATATCCTCCAAAGACATCTAAGGTGGAATGGCCTGTGGCATATGGCCCCTTTCACAATCAGTTTCATCCTAACATATTTATGATCTCCTGCCTTCCAATGCTAATCTGGTGAAATGGGGGATATCATATAACCCTGTTTGACCTCTCTGCTATAACCCTTTCACAATCAGTTTCATTCCTAACATATTTATGATCTCCTGCCTTCCAATGCTAATCTGGTGAAATGGGGGATATCATATAACCCTGTTTGACCTCTCTGCTATAACCCTTTCAAAACAAACACAATACTTCAACAGCAAAGAAAAAAGTAAAAGGAATTTAATACACATATCAATGCATTTGCACACATGATCTAAAGAGATGCCCCAGGCGCTGACCACTCCATCTAATTTACCACACATGCGATTGAAAAAACATACCTGAATACAAATTTTAACATAACTAGGGATACTAAAACAAATATGATAAGGGCCTAATTTACCTACAGTTTTGCTTCCACACATCTCATTTCTCTAGAGCCAACAAATGCATTTAATACATGTATCCAATTATTAATCCTAAGAAAAAATATGTTAAGACTTCATCAAACACACACAGGTGAATGGATCACAAGGCAGAAAATGAGAGAAAGAAATGATAGAAAGAAAAAGGAACAAAGCAGAAACAAAGAGAGTGACAGAAAAGTGGAAATTTCTAGCACAGAATTCCCAGAAGGTGGGATACTATTTATACTGAAAGAGTCCCCAGCATCCCATGGGTGGATGGGTCTCACACAATTTGATGAGAAGTCTGATGTGCTAACCAATTTGACTAATATGCTAATTACGCCATTTTTATGCACAACTGTCATTTCTTTTTCTAAGCGCACACACACACACACACACACACATCAGAAAACAAAGTAAAAGCACAATGTGACCTTCGCCCCTTCTCGGTAAATTACCAGGGTTTTACAAGACAAGAGATAACTTTAGCTTACAGATTAACTCTCAATTCACTTCGAACTAAATTTAGTAAAACCATCAAATGTATCTGTGGTGATTTTATAACAGTTGATCACCTTTTGTGTTGTCAGCGAATGCAACCTTACTTCTCTGCGTCATTTACAAACTTAAACAGAAACATACTGATTTCACTCTGTATTTACACATTGCTAGACGTTTACTGCACAGTCCTGTAGGTCGTTTCCTTTGATTCAGCCCAATTGTTTTATACCTGTAACTCCCACACAGCCCCGAGAAATCCGATGAAGCCTGACTGATATAATGTTCTGATTGTTTTTCTTTTGTTCGTTGATTTGTTTGATGTTACATTAATTGTTACCTTAATTGATACAATGCCTTCATGATTACATAGATTCATTCATTCCTTACACACCTTCCCCCCCCCCCCCACCCCCCGTCTAAAAGCACATATGTGAATAGACGTTAAAAGAAATAACGAACACACACACACACACACACACATCAGTCACACAGTTTGTAAACACAGCTTGAAAAGACACAGTCAAATCTAGGAGTGATTTATTGGTACTTTGTGACAGAACACGCATAACAAGATAGTTTACATCCGTCTTTCACACATCCAAACACAGCGCCTCACATGAACAGTCAGATAAGTACAGGGTAAAGTATAGAAATCTAGAAACATCAACCTGAAAGTACATCAATTATGACTTTGTTCAAGACTATGATGTACACCATTTCTGACTTCTTGCAACTAGAAACACTTCCTGCTCATCGTCCTTGGCTTAAGGGGATGCAACTCTCCAACAAACATAACACCAAAATTCTGTTCAGTTATGACCTTGACACAATGACGAGTATTATTTTTTATATGTAATACGGTTTACAGCATCAGACAGCACAATAATTACAAATAACATCTTGTACATTCAGATTAGCAACAGCATAATTCTCTTAAAACATTCAGATTTCTCTTGTCTTTTCATGTATCTGTAAAATACCGCTGAGGAATACAATGATGAATATTCAAAAACAGTGAATTATCATAAACAGTGTCAGCACAATACAAAAACAGCTGAGGAATACAATGATGAATATTCAAAAACAGTGAATTATCATAAACAGTGTCAGCACATATACAAGCATGCACATCAGTGTCATTTGCATTGCCTATGCAGAATGAAATGAAATGACCACGGCCAAGAGGAGGACAAAGCCAAAAAGGACAAAGACATGAAAATGTTGAAGTGGGGTGATATGGAAATTATGATCCCTCATCATTGTTCAGTGGAAAGGGTCATTAAATTTCCCCCCCCCCCCCCCCCCCCCCCCCAATGACTTTGAGTTTATTTGATTTTCAACAACTTGAAGATGTTTGTGACCGAGTGTGTATGCTGGCCAAAAGAAACGTTACAAAATCGGTTCCATTCAAAAAGGTACATTCTTGCAAGAGTTACATCACGCACAAATAATTATTTTTATCCAATATGGTTGCCACTGCCATTAGCAACCACTGAAAATTTTTCAAAACGCCCATAAAATATGTTCATTTTCCTTAAGGTGACTAAAATTCCAAGTTACAGTTGAAAATGAAGCATCTTTATTGTTTTGCTTATTTGACTGCCAATAACTACCTCAACCCCTGACTTAAATGTGTTCCACTGGAGAAAAATGCAAATGTTCCCATACGAAAAATTACTCAAAATATACCAATGCAAGTTCTTCAACAGTTCTCTGATTCAACCATGTTCTAACTGATGAAGAGGGTTATGCATGTGTGTGTCTGTACGCAGAACTGTTGACAAATAAAGAATCTAAATGATTCCACTCTATCACTAATTGATGAAAAAAAAAAAAAGATGTATTTCGGTTGAAGTTAACATTTCCAGATAAAGCAGTTATCAGGCTCAGATAATGTTTTCTGCAACACACGCATTTCCCAATACTGAACCGATTACACCTGTAAGCTGACGCACAAACCTGACATAGTATGCATGACTGTTTCAGGGTTTTTCCACATCCCACGCTGCCTAATGATGTGCGAGCGCATGCTGGAAAACCTGGTGGCACAGCAGAAGGAAAACCAGTCCCCAGCACCAGTACCTGAATGATTCATTCATTCCCTCAAGAACAACATTCAGACCGTTTTACTGTCACAGTCAGAGCTGAAGAAAAAACATCAGCCCTCAGCACCACTTCTTGAATGACTCATTCATTCTTTCATTAAACAACGTTCAGACCATTTCATTGTCACTGGTAAATCGCGCACTCATAGCAACCCATATATCTATAGGTGTGTGGAGGAGGTGAAGTGTTGATTTTTTATGGCCTGAATATTCCATTACCTCTGGAACCATTCTAAAATCACTGCCAACAGCAGACAGTGCATCTACAGCAATCACGTTATCAGTGTCTGTGTGTGGTGTTGGGGGCAGAACTGTTGATTCTAATCACCAATGTTGTATGCAGCAGTTCCATAGTAAACCACTGTACATTCACAGTTGTTTCCATGTGTGAATGTGTATAGAAATAAAATGATTCGATACACTGCAGTCTGTCACAGTGTTGGTGTTGTATGACATACACATGTACAGAAATAAAATGACTCAATACAATGCAGTTTCTCATACTGTTGGTGTTGTATGACATACACATGTACAGAAATAAAATGACTCAATACATTGCAGTCTATCACTGAATCACCGTGTAGTTTCCATGTGTCAACATGCACAGAAACAAACTGGATAGTGAACCCTGTCACCAGACTGCTGGGAGTGACGTAACACCAGACAGAAACAAACTGGATAGTGAACCCTGTCACCAGACTGCTGGGAGTGACGTAACACCAGACAGAAACAAACTGGATAGTGAACCCTGTTACCAGACTGCTGGGAGTGACGTAACACCAGACAGAAACAAACTGGATAGTGAACCCTGTCACCAGACCGCTGGGAGTGACGTAACACCAGACAGAAACAAACTGGATAGTGAACCCTGTCACCAGACTGCTGGGAGTGACGTAACACCAGACAGAAACATTTTACACCACTAACTGAAGACCTTATTTTGTGATGTTCATGTGGAACAGTGTTTGCTTTCCTAACACATTTCTGACTACACAATATCTGCAGAGGTTGCTGCCCCTGGACCACGTAATTCTGACTGTTGCAGTCAATGTGTTTTGCTTTCCTAACACATAGCTGACTACACAATATCTGCAGAGGTTGCTGCCCCTGGACCACGTAATTCTGACTGTTGCAGTCAATGTGTTTTGCTTTCCTAACACATAGCTGACTACACAATATCTACAGAGGTTGCTGCCCCTGGACCACGTAATTCTGACTGTTGCAGTCAATGTGTTTTGCTTTCCTAACACATAGCTGACTACACAATATCTGCAGAGGTTGCTGCCCCTGGACCACGTAATTCTGACTGTTGCAGTCAATGTGTTTTGCTTTCCTAACACATAGCTGACTACACAATATCTACAGAGGTTGCTGCCCCTGGACCACGTAATTCTGACTGTTGCAGTCAATGTGTTTTGCTTTCCTAACACATAGCTGACTACACAATATCTACAGAGGTTGCTGCCCCTGGACCACGTAATTCTGACTGTTGCAGTCAATGTGTTTTGCTTTCCTAACACATAGCTGACTACACAATATCTGCAGAGGTTGCTGCCCCTGGACCACGTAATTCTGACTGTTGCAGTCAATGTGTTTTGCTTTCCTAACACATAGCTGACTACACAATATCTACAGAGGTTGCTGCCCCTGGACCACGTAATTCTGACTGTTGCAGTCAATGTGTTTTGCTTTCCTAACACATAGCTGACTACACAATATCTGCAGAGTTTGCTGCCCCTGGACCAAGTAATTCTGATTGTTGCAGTCAATGTGTTTCGCTTTCCTAACACATAGCTACTACACAATATCTGTTAAGGTTGCTGCCCCTGGACCAAGTAATTCTGACTGTTGCAGTCAATGTGTTTTGCTTTCCTAACACATTTCTGACTAAACAATATCTGCTGAGTTTGCTGCCCCTGGACCAAGTAATTCTGACTGTTGCAGTCAATGTGTTTTGCTTTCCTAACACATTTCTGACTACACAATATCTGCTGAGTTTGCTGCCCCTGGACCAAGTAATTCTGACTGTTGCAGTCAATGTGTTTTGCTTTCCTAACACATTTCTGACTACACAATATCTGCAGAGTTTGCTGCCCCTGGACCAAGTAATTCTGACTGTTGCAGTCAATGTGTTTTGCTTTCATAACACATAGTTGACTACACAATATCTGCTGAGTTTGCTGCCCCTGGACCAAGTAATTCTGACTGCTGCAGTCAATGTGTTTTGCTTTCCTAACACATTTCTGACTACACAATATCTGCAGAGTTTGCTGCCCCTGGACCAAGTAATTCTGACTGTTGCAGTCAACACTACAGGTTGTCACATACAATCCTCTTACATATTTGTTTCACAACACATTTGTCTAAAAATGTGAAATTGTATACACATAATTGCTTGATACATTGTGCAAATGTCTGTTGCAAAACGGTATTTAAATATTCAATGCAACTAAGTCTATGTAAACTGGCACCAAAAACGTTTTGATTGTTTCTCACCAACAGTGAACAAGCATCACCATTCAACATATCACTGTCACCAATTCTGACAATATTTTTGTTGGAATTACATAAATCACTGTCAGAACCATCACTGAAATGTTCACCACTGTAGTGCTGAGTTCATCTATGAAAATTTCATCAAGCACTCGTTGAGCGGTATGAATATTTTGCTTCACCATTTCAAACGAACATAAAAATGAGATTTACATGAAGTTCAGACATTTAGTTTCCCCTGAAAGTCTTGAATGGCGAAGTCCTTCTATTATCTTGTTCTGTTGTCGACAGCAACAGCCAGAAACAAAATGCCAGTCATGACCACCATTTTGTCTGTTTCAGTTCTGTGCAACCAACATATTATTGATTGTGATCAGAAAGGTGTAAAAAGGAATCACTTCTTCCGTGTGATATGATTTCAAAATCATAAAGGTCTGTTTTGAGTGGGATCTGAAAATGTGAAACACTGATGTCATTCCTCTTGAAGCAATGATAGTTTTCAATTTGTGATTGTTGTTAGTGATATGGTGACAGCCCCTCATATGACCTTTTAGTGCTCAGTAGGGTTACAACAATATGAACTGAACCGATTTACCTTTCAGCCACCTCAACCTCATTACCCATGTAATATTTGTATAGACCACTGGGTAAGCCTGCAATATTATTTGCTGGTATTTACTTGTATGTAAGCATGTAAAATGCTGTTCAGCTGACAACATAATCTGCTAAAAATGATTCCATAAACAGTCAACTGTTACTGTCTTTAAATATGTTGATAGTTAAACTTGAAGTGTCTATATTATCATTCATCTCCTCATTTTCTGTTTGCTGTTTTCAGGCTCACCTATAAACATATGTTAATCCATTTGCTATTATTTATGAATGGCAGAAAAAATGTAGCCTTTATAAAAAAAAAGAACATGGAAAACAGTTCAACCAACCAATCAAAAAAAAAATCACCCTCAAACTAAATGGAAAACAGTGCACACACACAGAGACACAATGCCCATTCAGACATGTCTAAGCAAACAGTTGTTGCAGAAACAAAAGGCAAAGCAGCAAGTTATGATGACAAGCATATACATACATACAATCAGACATATGTATCACTGTACACTGCATGATTCTCAATATAGCAATCCATTCTCTACAATTCATTAACAAAGTTCCTACACCTCTGAACAAAACACCCTAGGCCTACACTACTTCACGACACACTAATTCACAACAGGAGTCACTGACAAATGTGAATAAAGTACACAAGCCACTGACAAATGTGAACCAAGAAGTATATGTCACTGGCAATCAGGACTCAAGCCATACAAGTCACCGACATGTCACTGGCAATCAGGACTCAAGCCATACAAGTCACCAACATGTCACTGGCAATCAGGACACAAGCCATCAAGTCACTGACATGTCACTGGCAATCAGGACACAAGCCATACAAGTCACCGACATGTCACTGGCAATCAGGACTCAAGCCATACAAGTCACCGACATGTCACTGGCAATCAGGACACAAGCCATACAAGTCACCGACATGTCACTGGCAATCAGGACTCAAGCCATACAAGTCACCCACATGTCATGGCAATCAGGACACAAGCCATATAAGTCACCCACAACATGTCACTGGCAATCAGGACACAAGCCATACAAGTCACCCACATGTCATGGCAATCAGGACACAAGCCATTCAAGTCACCCACAACATGTAACTGGCAATCAGGACTCAAGCCATACAAGTCATCCACATATCACTGGCAATCAGGACACAAGCCATACATGTCATGACATGTCACTGGCAATCAGGACACAAGCCATACAAGTGATGACATGTCACTGGCAATCAGGACACAAGCCATACAAGTCACCCACATGTCACTGGCAATCAGGACACAAGCCATACAAGTCATGACATGTCACTAGCAATCAGGACACAAGCCATGCAAGTCGCCCACAACACAGAACTACATTTTAACAGCAGAGCTGTGAAGGCCCAGAAACCACAAAGTGTGACAGTCTGAGAATTTGAAGTGTATCATTCTGAATTTAAGTACAGCACTGGTAACTGCACAATATGAAGACTGAAATCTCATTAGCTATCATGATTTTGACTTAAACCTACAACAAAAAAAGATCAAAATGGCTGACAACAAAACCAATTGATAAGGCAGCAAAATCATATCTCTAACAATTTTTCCTCTGCTTTTTCTTTCTTCCTTTAGTTAACTTGGCCTTCTCTCTTTTTCTTTTTTTTTCCTTTTTGGATGAGACAGCCTAAAGCTCTCTGTTCCTTGGTTTCATTTAACCCATCACTTAATTCATGGCACATTTATTTTTGTTTTTGCTTCCCCACCCCCACCCCACAACATTTCATCGCAAAGTGTAGCAGCATAACATTTTTGTGACAAACGCAGAACACGCTACAAAATAAATGTAGCACGGGCAACTGACACCTATGAATCAAAGCTAACAGCTTCATTTCATGCCACAGAAATCATGACATGAGCTGGTCACTAAATCACACTGTTCTACATGAAGACACAGAAATCATGACATGAGCTGATCACTAAATCACACTGTTCTACATGAAGACACAGAAATCATGACATGAGCTGATCACTAAATCACACTGTTCTACATGAAGACACAGAAATCATGACATGAGCTAGTCACTAAATCACACTGTTCTACATGAAGACAGAAATCATGACATGAGCTGATCACTAAATCACACTGTTCTACATGAAGACACAGAAATCATGACATGAGCTGATCACTAAATCACACTGTTCTACATGAAGACACAGAAATCATGACATGAGCTGATCACTAAATCACACTGTTCTACATGAAGACACAAGATGAAGACAACAAAATTTTGCATTTGATCAATACGACATGAATCACTGAAATCAAACAGTTTCATTTCATGAAATAAAATTCTTGCACTGTATGACGCCGGGTTGTATGATGCAATAAGTTACAAATGGAACATCACACCTGGCCGTCAGGCGTGAATATTAGGTATGTCAGCGGCAGGATCTGATTCCAGGTTTTTGATGACAAGAAACACGATGGTGGCCACAATCAGAATGGCCAGCAGCTTGACCCAGGCCGGCAAACCACCTTTAGAGGCTGGAGGGGAGCTGAAAACATCCATTTCACACAATACTTAATATTACAAATAAACAGACGTACACAACATACATCAAATGACAACTTACTACAGTGAAGTAAATACAAGCACACAATAATGTTGCATACACAAGCATACAGAAACACCAACAGTAATAATCTTTTCTTCTTACCCCAAAAACCAGCTGGCTCTTTTGACCTGGCTCTTTTGACACAGTTGTGGACTCAAGGTCTCATGTCCTATGTTCAATCCCGCAACATCAAAACTGGAATATGTGTTTAAGACCTGGTATACCATTTCAAAGTTTGGATGCTTACAAAACCACAAAAACTGCCAGCAACACACCCACAGCAGACAGAGTACGCAGACTGTGCAGTAACACAACACCCGCGCAGTCAGGGCCAAATGCTATGCAAAGCACATCTGACAAATCATTGTTAGGAACAAACAAAACAAAAACAAAAACTACAAACTTTTAAAGAGGGGGGGGGGGGGGGGGGGGAAGCAGCCATAAACTTTTTGAAACAAGCTGGGCATGGACATTTACAGGTATGGGGAGGGAGGGAGGGAGAGGGAAACCTGACCTGCATTCAGAAAGGCAGTCAGTCAGAGAGTGAAAGGTTTTATGCCGTAAGTGGGAAAACCTCACCAGAGGGAGAAAGGTTTTATGCCCATAAGTGGGAAAACCTCTCACCTGAGGGTGATGTTTTATGCCCATGAAGTGGGAAAATCTCGCACCAGAGGGAGAAAGTTTTATGCCTATAAGTGGGAAAATCTCTCACCTGAGGGTGAAAAGTTTTATGTCCATGAAGTGGGAAAATCTCTCAGCAGAGGGAGAAAGGTTTTTATGTCAATACAGCAGGGAAATCTCTCACCAGAGGGAGAAAGGTTTTTATGTCAATACAGCGGGGAAATCTCTCACCAGAGGGAGAAAGGTTTTATGTCAATACAGCAGGGAAATCTCTCACCAGAGGGAGAAGTTTTATGTCAATATAGCAGGGAAATCTCTCACCAGAAGAAGTTTTATGTCAATATAGCGGGGAAATCTCTCATCACAGGGAGACGTTTTATGTCAATATAGCGGGGAAATCTCTCATCACAGGGAGAAGTTTTATGTCAATATAGCGGGGAAATCTCTCACCAGAAGGAGAAAAGTTTTATGTCAATATAGCGGGGAAATCTCTCACCAGAGGGAGAAAAGTTTTATGTCAATATAGCGGGGAAATCTCTCACCAGAGGGAGAAAAGTTTTATGTCAATATAGCGGGGAAATCTCTCACCAGAGGGAGAAGTTTTATGTCAATATAGTGGGGAAATCTCTCACCAGAGGGAGAAAAGTTTTATGTCAATATAGCGGGGAAATCTCTCACCAGAAGGAGAAAGGTTTTATGTCAATATAGCAGGGAAATCTCTCACCAGAAGGAGAAAAGTTTTATGTCAATATAGCAGGGAAATCTCTCACCAGAAGGAGAAAAGTTTTATGTCAATATAGTGGGGAAATCTCTCACCAGAAGGAGAAAAGTTTTATGTCAATATAGCAGGGAAATCTCTCACCAGAAGGAGAAAGGTTTTATGTCAATATAGTGGGGAAATCTCTCACCAGAAGGAGAAAAGTTTTATGTCAATATAGTGGGGAAATCTCTCACCAGAAGGAAAGGTTTTATGTCAATATAGCAGGGAAATCTCTCACCAGAAGGAGAAAAGTTTTATGTCAATATAGTGGGGAAATCTCTCACCAGAAGGAGAAAAGTTTTATGTCAATATAGTGGGGAAATCTCTCACCAGAAGGAGAAAGGTTTTATGTCAATATAGCAGGGAAATCTCTCACCAGAAGGAGAAACGTTTTATGTCAATATAGTGGGGAAATCTCTCACCAGAAGGAGAAAAGTTTTATGTCAATATAGTGGGGAAATCTCTCACCAGAAGGAGAAAAGTTTTATGTCAATATAGTGGGGAAATCTCTCACCAGAAGGAGAAAAGTTTTATGTCAATATAGTGGGGAAATCTCTCACCAGAAGGAGAAATGTTTTATGTCAATATAGTGGGGAAATCTCTCACCAGAAGGAGAAAAGTTTTATGTCAATATAGTGGGGAAATCTCTCACCAGAAGGAGAAAGGTTTTATGCCCATGAAGTGGGGACATCTCTCACCTGTGTCGCTGTGCTGCCTGTGACTTTGTGGTAGTGGTTGAAGAATCGGCCATTCTGTGAGTGACAGGTGTCCGTGGTGGAGTTCTCCTCACCTCTGTCGTCACACTTCTGGTCATTCTCTGTCTGCCATAAATCATCACCAACAGACGTTACATCACAAAAGTCAATATATATTATTTTTCCACTCAGTGCATTGGTTACATTCAAAGATACCTTTCAACTGAGGCTGCACCTAAGCTTGTGACATCTCTCATTTTGATTATTGTAATGTCCTTTCTGGACAACCAACTTCTTCTCTCCTCTTGTCTGCAATGCAGACAAAACACAGCTGCTCATCTTGCCCTCTGAAAGAAAAGTTCGATCATGTCAGCCCTCCCCTTCGCTTTTTTCACGGGTTGCCTGTCTCAAAAAGAAATGAATATAACCTGGATACCTTGTGACTGAACCAGATGATGTCTTGGATAGGTGGAACGAATATGGCACATCACTTTTTGGCAAGCCTGACAGCCATGAAAATAATTTAGAGCCAAATTTGGAATTGACCCCTGGAGATACGGAACCTGAACCTCTGCTCAGCGAAGTTGAATCTGCCATTAAAGATCTAAAATGCAGAAAGTCTCCTGGTCTTGACAATATTCCTGGAGAGTTGTTGAAACACTCAGGTGATGGTGGACTCAAAGTAATGCATCACTTATGCTGCAAGATATGGAAGACTTGTCAATGGCCTACAGACTGGAAGCTCCAAGAATTTGTCATGTTACATAAGAGTGGAAATGTCAAAGACTGCAACAATTATAGAACAATTGCACTGATCAGTCATGCCAGTAAAATACTGCTGATAATAATTTTAAACAGGTTAAAGCCAAAAGTAGAGGAAGAGCTATCCGACTGTCAGGCAGGTTATAGGAAAAACAGGGGAACAATAGATATGCTGTTTGTACTCCAGATATTGATAGAAAAGATTAGAAACACAGACCAAGAGATGTTCATCGTTTTCATTGACTACAGCAAAGCGTTTGATAGCGTGATTCACCAAAGTCTTTTCCACTTCATGATCAAAATGGGTTTTCCAAGACATCTGGTTTCCCTCATAGCTTCATTATATAATGATCAAAAAGCAACAATCAGATGGAATAATCAAAACTGCAAATTTTTTAACATCACTAAAGGGGTAAGGCAAGGTTGCATCCTGTCTCCACATCTCTTCAGCATATACACTGAACATATCATGAGAGAAGCAGACATAGAAGACATGGGAGTAAATATTGGTGGTAGAAACCTGTCAAATTTACGCTACGCAGATGACACAGGATTACTGGCAGACAACATTACAGGCTCTAGGAGGATCCTGTACAGGGTAGACCGGGTTGGAAAGGCAGCTGGGCTGGACTTAAATTCAAAGAAGACAAAGGTTATGCATGTTGCAGGCAAATATAACACTAGACAGGACCAGATCATGCTAAACCAAGTCCCTCTAGAAAATGTCAAGGACTTTAGATATTTAGGTTCAGTCAAGACACACGATGGAACATGCTCAAAAGACATAAAGATGAGAATTGGAATGGCCAAGAACAGTATGGTTCAATTGAACAATATTTGGAAAGACCACAGCATAACAGCAGACCTTAAGATAAAACTCTTAAAATGTCTTGTCTGGCCAGTGATGTTATACGGCTGCGAGGCATGGACAATGAAGAAAGAGGATGAAAGACGAGTGGAAGCAGCAGAGCTGTGGTTTTACCGAAGACTGCTGAGGGTCAAATGGACGGATAGGCGCTCAAATGAAAGATACTGAATGAGTTGGGTACTACACGCAAGCTCCTAGTACTCATACAACGGAGGAAACTGAAATATGTTGGACACGCAATCCGTAATGAGAGAACAGACTTGATGTCCACTGTCCTCCAAGGTAAAGTGGAAGGAAAGAGAAACAGAGGACGGCCACCTGCATCACTTGCTAGAAACATCACAAACATCAGTGGCAAGAAACTCCAGGAGGTGGTCAGACTTAGCCAAGATCGAGAGTGCTGGAGGCAACTTGTGAGGACATCATGTGCAGCGGCCAACACTGTTCCCGGTGACGCCGACAGGTGAGACAGGTGAGACCTTGTGTTATGAATCTATTCACCAGTCAACTCCATCATATCTCTGCAACAACATCAATATTTATATGCTAACTTGCACCTAGCAACAACATCAATATTTATATGCTAACTTGCACCTAGCAACAACATCAATATTTATATGCTAACTTGCACCTAGCAACAACATCAATATTTATATGCTAACTTGCACCTAGCAACAACATCAATATTTATATGCTAACTTGCACCTAGCAACAACATCAATATTTATATGCTAACTTGCACCTAGCAACAACATCAATATTTATATGCTAACTTGCACCTAGCAACATCAATATTTATATGCTAACTTGCACCTAGCAACAACATCAATATTTATATGCTAACTTACACCTAGCAACAACATCAATATTTATATGCTAACTTGCACTTAGCAACAACAGCAATATTTATATGCTAACTTGCACCTAGCAACAACATCAATATTTATATGCTAACTTGCACCTAGCAACAGTTTCAGATGCTCTTTCCCGTCATGTTTCCAGATGTAAACTATCGACTGCTGGCCATCATTCTTCTGCTGTCTCAGGACCATCAGCTTGGAATAAATTTCCACTCTCCCTTTGCCCAACACCTGCCCTTTCTGCTTTTAAATCTGATGTAAATACCCACCTCTTTTCATGATAATGAATTCTACATCTACCTCTTTCTTCAGTTTGTCTTTTTTTTTTTTTTGTATACAGTAAGGTAGTCTTCCTTGATTGCATGCGTATGTCTGGTGCATGAGTGCGCTTTGAATTGAACTGTCAGGATTTGGCACCATATAAATACTGTCATTATTATTATCATTATTATTATTATTACCATAATTATTATTATCGTTATTACCATGTGAACTGACTCACAGCCATGTGAACTCACTCGCACATGTAAACTGACTCACAGACATGAGAACCGACTCGCAGACACGTAAACTGACTCAGACATGTGAACCGACTCACAGACATGAGAACCGACTCACACACGTAAACTGACTCACAGACATGAGAACCGACTCACAACACGTAAACTGACTCAGACATGTGAATTCCCGACTCACAGACATGAGAACCGACTCACACATGTAAACTGACTCACAGACAATGAGAAGACGACTCACAGACATGAGAACCGACTCACACACGTAAACTGACTCACAGACATGAGAACCGACTCACACACGTAAAACTGACTCACAGACATGAAGAAACCGACTCACAGACATGAGGAACCCGACTCAGACATGAGAACCGACTCACACACGTAAACTGACTCACAGACATGAGAACCGACTCACACACGTAAACTGACTCAGACATGTGAACCGACTCACAGACATGAGAACCGACTCACACACGTAAACTGACTCACAGACATGAGAACCGACTCGCAGACACGTAAACTGACTCAGACATGTGAACCGACTCACAGATATGAGAACCGACTCACACAGTAAACTGACTCACAGACATGAGAACCGACTCACAGACATGAGAACCGACTCACACACGTAAACTGACTCACAGACATGAGAACCGACTCACAGACATGAGAACCGACTAACAGACATGAGAACCGACTCAGACATGAGAACCGACTCACACACGTAAACTGACTCACAGACACATGAAGGAAGTGAACTCACCTGGGAAGAGACTGGAGGACCACTTCTTCGTCAGCACCTGGTCACACACATATAGACATTGCTGTTGGAATCAAATCTTTTCAAATATGAACAAGACAGTCATTCAAGGTATGAAAAGCCACTTTACAAAGAACCATTTCCATTTTCTTCTATTTTATAGACAGCTCCAGTGGACTTAACCCTTTGACTGCCTCACTCTACCTAGACTTAAGACTTAACCCTTTGACTGCCTCACTCTACCTACCAGCTTCTGATTATCAGATATGACAGTCAAGCAAAAACTTTACCTTTGACTACCTCACCCTCTCACAGAGAGGAAATGAAAGGGTTAAGTTTTTGTAGGGATGGACAAGGTGGGGGAGAGAAAGAGTCAAGCTTCTGCGATGGCAGATAGTGTGGGAAAGGAAAGGGTTAAGCACACTGTCAGTCCAAAATACTGTTGGTATCTGAAGGGAAAAGAAAAGCACACTTTCACTGTGTAAGCACGATGCCACTTTGGTTTTCTTGTTCCATTTACTACATCCATTTTGACTATTCCAATAACTGCTTATCACCAGTTTGTCTGTTCAAATACAAATAGTTCAAAGCTCATGTCTGACATTTTCACCCAATAACATACAAAAATCTGTCTTGAGGACATCGCCACTCTCAAAATCTCTACCTTCTGATGTCTCTATTGCTTGTTTGTTTGTTTGTTTTGGGGATGGGTGTTAAAGAATGTGACAGACAGAGATACCTGCCGAGAAAGTTAGTTTGAATGCACTACAGAAATATGGATCTCTCCCCCCTCCTCCTCCCCCGCACTCTTTGGACTTGCTGTAATGCACACCTTGATGACCACAGGTAGAAAGCACATGGAAAGGTATCATGCAATGTATGGCACCCTGCAGAAATTATCATGCAGCCAAATTACACTTCATCTGCTAGGATTATGGGACGAGCCCTCCTTCCAACTATTTTCTCCCCAGATTTGCACACATCTCACAAGGACCTCCAGGGCTTTTTCAAAGCCAGAGTTCCTCCTACAGGCGGAAAAATCTCCAGCCTGATCATCATTACTACCGTTATAATCAACATCATTATCACCATCATTACCATCATCACTATCACCATCATCAATACTGACTCACCACTGCGTATACTCACTTTCTTCGTCTTCCTCATCTTCCTCGTCGTCGACAGGTTCATATTTGGAGGAGGGGGCTGCCTGCTGGCCTGTCTCCAGTTCAAACAACTTTCTCTCGTACACCCTGCGTGTACTGGCTGTGGACATAGCACGACTATCTGTCACTTCATGTTACATGTAACACACAGTTCATGCTGTCACTTCATGTTACATGTAACACACAGTTCATGCTGTCACTTCATGTTACATGTAACGCACAGTTCATGCTGTCACTTCATATTACATGTAACACACAGTTCATGCTGTCACTTCATGTTACATGTTAACACACAGTTCATGCTGTCACTTCATGTTACATGTAACACACAGTTCAAACAACTTTCTCTGTACACCCTGCGTGTGCTGGTTGTGGACATAGCGGCCTATCTGTCACTTCATGTTACATGTAACACACAGTTCATGCTTGTCACTTCATGTTACACGTAACACACAGTTCATGCTGTCACTTCATGTTACATGTAACACACAGTTCATGTTGTCACTTCATGTTACACATAACACACAGTTCATGCTGTCACTTCATGTTACATATGACACATAGTTCATGCTGTCACTTCATGTTACATATAACACACAGTTCATGCTGTCACTTCATGTTACACATAACACACAGTTCATGCTGTCACTTCATGTTACACATAACACACAGTTCATGTTGTCACTTCATGTTACACATAACACACAGTTCATGCTGTCACTTCATGTTGGACATAACACAGTTCATGCTGTCACTTCATGTTACACATAACACACAGTTCATGTTGTCACTTCATGTTACACATAACACACAGTTCATGCTGTCACTTCATGTTACACATAACACACAGTTCATGCTGTCACTTCATGTTACACATAACACACAGTTCATGTTGTCACTTCATGTTACATATAACACACAGTTCATGCTGTCACTTCATGTTGGACATAACACACATTCATGCTGTCACTTCATGTTACATATAACACATAGTTCATGTTGTCACTTCATGTTACACATAACACACAGTTCATGCTGTCACTTCATGTTACACATAACACACAGTTCATTTGTCACTTCATGTTACATATAACACAGTTCATGCTGTCACTTCATGTTACACATAACACACAGTTCATGCTGTCACTTCATGCTACATATAACAGTTGATGTTGTCACTTCATGTTACACATAAACAGTTCATACTGTCACTTCATGTTACATATAACACAGTTCATGTTGTCACTTCATGTTACACAACATAACACAACAGTTCATGCTGTCAGTTCATGTTACATGTAACACAGTTCATGCTGTCACTTCATGTTACATATAACACAGTTCATGCTGTCACTTCATGTTAAATATAACACAGTTCATGCTGTCACTTCATGTTACATATAACACAGTTCATGCTGTCACTTCATGTTACACATAACACACAGTTCATGCTGTCACTTCATGTTACATATAAACACAGTTCATGCTGTCACTTCATGTTACACATAACACACAGTTCATGCTGTCACTTCATGTTACACATAACACAGTTCATGCTGTCACTTCATGTTACACGTAACACAGTTCATGCTGTCACTTCATGTTACATATAACACAGTTCATGCTGTCACTTCATGTTACATATAACAAGTTCATGTTGTCACTTCATGTTACACATAACACACAGTTCATGCTGTCACTTCATGTTACACATAACACACAGTTCATGCTGTCACTTCATGTTACACGTAACACAGTTCATGCTGTCACTTCATGTTACACATAACATAGTTCATGCTGTCACTTCATGTTACATATAACACAGTTGATGTTGTCACTTCATGTTAGACATAACACACAGTTCATGTTGTCACTTCATGTTACACATAACACACAGTTCATGCTGTCACTTCATGTTACACATAACACAGTTCATGTTGTCACTTCATGTTACACATAACACACAGTTCATGTTGTCACTTCATGTTACATATAACACACAGTTCATGCTGTCACTTCATGTTACATATAACACACAGTTCATGCTGTCACTTCATGTTACACATAACACACAGTTCATGTTGTCACTTCATGTTACATATAACACAGTTGATGCTGTCACTTCATGTTACATATAACACAGTTGATGCTGTCACTTCATGTTACACATAACACACAGTTCATGCTGTCACTTCATGTTACATATAACACAGTTCATGCTGTCACTTCATGTTACACATAACACACAGTTCATGTTGTCACTTCATGTGACATAACACACAGTTCATGTTGTCACTTCATGTTACACATAACACACAGTTCATGCTGTCACTTCATGTTGCACATAACACACAGTTCATGCTGTCACTTCATGTGACATAACACACAGTTCATGTTGTCACTTCATGTTACACATCATAACACAGTTCATGCTGTCACTTCATGTTACACATAACACAGTTCATGCTGTCACTTCATGTTACACATAACACACAGTTCATGCTGTCACTTCATGTTACATATAACACACAGTTCATGTTGTCACTTCATGTTACATATAACACACAGTTCATGTTGTCACTTCATGTTACACATAACACAGTTCATGCTGTCACTTCATGTTACACATAACACACAGTTCATGCTGTCACTTCATGTTACACATAACACACAGTTCATGCTGTCACTTCATGTTACATGTAACACAGTTCATGCTGTCACTTCATGTTACACATAACACACAGTTCATGCTGTCACTTCATGTTACATGTAACACAGTTCATGCTGTCACTTCATGTTACACATAACACAGTTCATGCTGTCACTTCATGTTACACATAACACACAGTTCATGTTGTCACTTCATGTTACACATAACACACAGTTCATGTTGTCACTTCATGTTACATATAACACACAGTTCATGTTGTCACTTCATGTTACACATAACACAGTTCATGCTGTCACTTCATGTTACACATAACACAGTTCATGTTGTCACTTCATGTTGGACATAACACACTGTTACAATGTTACTTGTTAGTGTTACTTCATGTTATTACTTGATGTTGTCATTTCATGTTACACATACGTGACATAGTCCTGTTGTTTCACGTTAGTCGTTTCAAACAATTATTTCATGCTGTCACTTCATTTAGGCACTACAAACTGATTTCATGCTGTCACTTCATTTAGGCACTACAAACTGATATCACGCTGTCACTTCATTTAGGCACTACAAACTGATTTCACGCTGTCACTTCATTTAGGCACTACAAACTGATTTCACGCTGTCACTTCATTTAGGCACTACAAACTGATTTCACGTTGTCACTTCATATTAGGCACTACAAACTGATTTCACGTTGTCACTTCATATTAGGCACTACAAACTGATTTCACGTTGTCACTTCATATTAGGCACTACAAACTATTATTTCATGTTGTCACTTCATATTAGGCACTACAAACTGATTTCATGTTGTCACTTCATACTAGGCACTACAAACTGATTTCATGTTGTCACTTCATATTAGGCACTACAAACTGATTTCATGTTGTCACTTCATATTAGGCACTACAAACTATTATTTCACGTTATCACTTCATATTACTTATTAGGCACTACAAACTATTATTTCATGTTGTCACTTCATATTAGGCATTACAAACTAGCATTTCATGTTGTCACTTCATATTAGGCACTACAAACTATTATTTCACATTGTCACTTCATATTAGGCACTACAATTATTTCATGTTGTCACTTCATATTAGGCATTACAAACTATTATTTAATAAATAAATAAATAAATGACAATATTTATATAGCGCAAAATCTTGATAAAATCAAATCTAAGCGCTGAAACAGAACACACACACGCACGCACGCACGCACGCACACACACACACACGCGCGTGCACACACACCACGGCTATAAATGGGGAGAAAGAATAAAAGCAATGGAAAATTATAGAGAGCATATTATATACAATTATATATTACAATGTGATTCCCCTCCGAGTGGAGACAGGCTGCAGAGAGGATTGAGTGAGGTCAGGATTTTATGCAGAGAAGAAAAGGTGAGTTTTGAGAGCGGACTTGAAGGAGACAAAAGTAGGTTGCTGACGGACTGAGAGAAGAAGTTTGTTCCAGGAGAGCGGACCAGAAACAGAGAAGGCTCGTGGACCATAGGTATTGAGCTTAGTGCGTGGAAAGCGAAAAGTCAGAGGATCGGAGGCAGAGCGGAGGGTACATGAGGGAACATAGATCTCAAGTAGGCTTGACAGGTAATCGGGGGCTGCGTTATTGAGGCTTTTGTAGTACATGGTGTCTAGTTTGTACTGTATGCGCTTTGATACAGGGAGCCAGTGAAGTTGTGCCAGGAGAGGAGATATGTGGTCAGCTTTTTTCTTTTTGAGTACAAGGCGTGCAGCATTGTTTTGAATGCGCTGCAGGATGTGAATGGTGGAGGCAGGAAGACCGGACAGGAGTGAATTGCAATAGTCAATGCGAGACATTATGAAGATGTGTTGGCTTTGGTGAAGTTTGCTCTCACAGTCACGCTCTGAATCATTCATTGATCACTCACTATTCACATTAACTTACAGCTCATATTCACCTACGGCTCACACTCACTGCTCATATTCATCTATTGCTCACAGTCATTCTATCATTCTTATCACTCATCACTCATATTCTAATTACTGGTTTACACTCACTATCAACACTCGGTGCTTCGCACTGTCTACTACTACTACTACTCTGACTGGTCCAGTGTTCCTTCCACATCACTCTGGCTACCACTGAAGGACTCTGGACTGTTTACAGCGCAGGATGACAGAAAGTACAACAATGGAAGTAGAAGTACATCTCGTATCTTTTATCTGTCTGCAATTACTATCCTGAATGTTGAAGAGCTGAAGATCAGCAGCGAGATGGAAGGCCTGAAGAGAACTTCCTTGGTCTGCCTCTAGATTAAATCAAATCCACATATCTTGATGTTTACCTGTTGAGCCAACTGGCAGGGTTGCTTTCTGGTCAAATGACAGCACCAGTTTATTCTCTGCTGCTGCGTAATATGATGCACCATAGTCGTTACCACCATTTGTCTGATCTAGGTGTTTCTTATCATGTCTACTCTTGCTGACAGGTCTTAAACACTTTTCAAAGCTGAGGTGCATGTAATTTGTGTCTTGTATTTGATGATGATGATGATGATGATGATGATGATGATGGTGGTGGTGGTGGGTGGTGATGATGATGATAATGATGATAACGATGATGATGATGATGATGATGGTGATGGTGATGACTGTTTAACTAGCACAAAGTATACACACAGATACAGTGTTGACAGACATAGCAGTAAAGAGGGCACAATATCAGACTTTCAATCAGAAGGTCTGTGGCGCGATTCTGTCTGGATGCCCCCTGCCTAGCAGGTAAAGCCACTAAAGGTGAAGATTTTTCTCATCTCCCACATCAACATGTGTGCAGGCCTGTTAATACCTGGACATCAAATAACGCTCATTTTTAAGTTCCATCAAATATGCACTTTTAACTGTTTGACTCCCGCAAACTCTTCACCAACATCCTGCATTGTCAACCATGCTAGCAAAGCAAAAGCTTAACTCTCTGACTCCTTCACCCTATCCAACAGCTTCCTAAGCAAAAATTTAACCCTTTGACTCCCTCAACCTGTCCACCAGCTTCCTGCAGTTAAAAAAAAAAAGAGGGTTAAGATCCTATAAGTCATTTGGTGCTGATGGCCATAGGATGCAATGAAAACATCCGGCATGCACACCAGCCATAGACTGAGTACACAAACTGTTAGCAACATAGTCTGCACACTATGAGTAAAACACCCAGAACACACCAGCCATAGACTGAATAAGCAAACGTTACAGTGTTAGCAACATACAGTCTGCACACTATGAGTAAAACACCCAGCACACACACCAGCCACAGACTGAGTACGCAAACTGTTAGCAACATACAGTCTGCACACTATGAGTAAAACACCCAGCCACACACACCAGCCATAGACTGAGTACACAAACTGTTATCAACATACAGTCTGCACACTATGAGTAAAACACCCAGAACACACCAGCCATAGACTGAGTACACAAACTGTTAGCAACATACAGTCTGCACACTATGAGTAAAACACCCAGCACGCACACCAGCCATAGACTGAGTACACAAACTGTTAGCAACATACAGTGCACACTATGAGTAAAACACCCAGAACACACCAGCCATAGACTGAGTACACAAACTGTTAGCAACATACAGTCTGCACACTATGAGTAAAACACCCAGCACACACCAGCCATAGACTGAGTACACAAACTGTTAGCAACATACAGTCTGCACACTATGAGTAAAACACCCAGCACACACACCAGCCACAGACTGAGTACACAAACTGTTAGCAACATAGTCTGCACACTATGAGTAAAACACCCAGCACACACACCAGCCATAGACTGAGTACACAAACTGTTAGCAACATACTGTCTGCACACTATGAGTAAAACACCCAGAACACACCAGCCATAGACTGACTACGCAAACTGTTAGCAACATACTGTCCGCACACTATGAGTAAAACACCCAGAACACACACCAGCCACAGACTGAGTACACAAACTGTTAGCAACATATTGTCCACACACTATGAATAAAACACCCAAAACACACACCAGCCACACACTGAGTACACAAACTGTTAGCAACATACAGTCTGCACACTACGAGTAAAACACCCAGCACGCACACCAGCCATAGACTGAGTACACAAACTGTTAGCAACATATAGTCTGCACACTACGAGTAAAACACCCAGCACGCACACCAGCCATAGACTGAGTACACAAACTGTTAGCAACATACAGTCTGCACACTATGAGTAAAACACCCAGAACACACCAGCCACAGACTGAGTACACAAACTGTTAGCAACATACAGTGCACACTTTGAGCAAAACACCCAGCACGCACACCAGCCACAGACTGAGTACACAAACTGTTAGCAACATACTGTCCGCACACTATGAGTAAAACACCCAGAACACACCAGCCATAGACTGAGTACACAAACTGTTAGCAACATACAGTCTGCACACTATGAGTAAAACACCCAGCACACACACCAGCCACAGACTGAGTACACAAACTGTTAGCAACATACAGTCTGCACACTATGAGTAAAACACCCAGCACACACACCAGCCACAGACTGAGTACACAAACTGTTAGCAACATACAGTCTGCACACTATGAGTAAAACACCCAGCACACACACCAGCCATAGACTGAGTACGCAAACTGTTAGCAACATACAGTCTGCACACTATGAGTAAAACACCCAGCACACACACCAGCCACAGACTGAGTACACAAACTGTTAGCAACATACTGTCTGCACACTATGAGTAAAACACCCGGCACGCACACCAGCCACAGACTGAGTACGCAAACTGTTAGCAACATACAGTCTGCACACTTTGAGTAAAACACCCAGAACACACCAGCCATAGACTGAGTACGCAAACTGTTAGCAACATACAGTCTGCACACTTTGAGTAAAACACCCAGAACACACCAGCCATAGACTGAGTACACAAACTGTTAGCAACATACAGTCTGCACACTATGAGTAAAACACCCAGCACACACACCAGCCATAGACTGAGTACACAAACTGTTAGCAACATACTGTCTGCACACTATGAGTAAAACACCCAGAACACACACCAGCCATAGACTGAGTACACAAACTGTTAGCAACATACAGTCTGCACACTATGAGTAAAACACCCAGAACACACACCAGCCATAGACTGAATACACAAACTGTTAGCAACATACAGTCTGCACACTATGAGTAAAACACCCAGCACACACACCAGCCACAGACTGAGTACACAAACTGTTAGCAACATACAGTCTGCACACTATGAGTAAAACACCCAGCACACACACCAGCCATAGACTGAGTACGCAAACTGTTAGCAACATACAGTCTGCACACTATGAGTAAAACACCCAGCACACACACCAGCCACAGACTGAGTAACACAAACTGTTAGCAACATACTGTCTGCACACTATGAGTAAAACACCCGGCACGCACACCAGCCACAGACTGAGTACGCAAACTGTTAGCAACATACAGTCTGCACACTTTGAGTAAAACACCCAGAACACACCAGCCATAGACTGAGTACGCAAACTGTTAGCAACATACAGTCTGCACACTTTGAGTAAAACACCCAGAACACACCAGCCATAGACTGAGTACACAAACTGTTAGCAACATACAGTCTGCACACTATGAGTAAAACACCCAGCACACACACCAGCCATAGACTGAGTACACAAACTGTTAGCAACATACTGTCTGCACACTATGAGTAAAACACCCAGAACACACACCAGCCATAGACTGAGTACACAAACTGTTAGCAACATACAGTCTGCACACTATGAGTAAAACACCCAGAACACACACCAGCCATAGACTGAATACACAAACTGTTAGCAACATACTGTCTGCACACTATGAGTAAAACACCCAGCACACACACCAGCCATAGACTGAGTACGCAAACTGTTAGCAACATACTGTCTGCACACTAAGGAATGTAGAAACACATGGGCTACGGGGTTAGGGTGGACATCTCATATCTGACATCTGGTGCCAGGCTGGCCGACCAACTAAAGGGTGAAAAAGGGAGCTACTGAAACAGCTGTGTGAAGCCCACGAATCTGACCTTGCCAAAATTGAGAAAATCATGTGAGGATTGTAAATTGCACTATACTTACGTCAGTACTACGAAAATAATCTCACTTTATACTGAACAGAGAACAACCTGGAGATGTCAGTCGATCATCACATTAGTAATTTCTACAAAAACTCAAAGACAAGGTGGTCAATCAAAGCAATGATCACTTCTTCAGAACAATGAATATTCACAGCACTGAATGCACACCGGTGAAGTGACAAAAAAAAAACCCTGATCGTTGCACAAATTCACAATACATACAGAAAACCGCACTCAGCTTCTTTGTCATTAGTGCTGGAGCACAAAGACGCGCTACAGTGATGGACTTTGGTCAACCCTGCCTGGCTAAAAATAGCACTCGCAGGCGATGCCGGCTCGCAACTAAAGGGTGCCAGAATGGCTGGGAAAATGCAGCCAAAGGCACAGTGTAACTTACGCACGATAGGTCCCAGAGTCACATTGTACTGTTTCAGTCTTTCGGCCAGGTCCTCGTCCGACAGTGATAAGATTTCACCAGGTAACTGTCGCAGAGGTGGCATCTTTCCCAAACGAAGTTCTTTGGATTGCACAAATAATCTGAAACAGTCAATATTTCAACATTTACGAATGGACATACGAGTTTTGCATCATAAATTTGTAATAATCATAATGAGTAAACGACAATAATGATGATAATAATGATTATAAACCACTCTTTACTGCTATTCTTCGTACTCATTTAGACTCACTGCACATTACAGAAGACAGAGTGTAAAACATACAGAAGCACTATCACACACACACACATACACACAAATAAACACACACAACATTCATCCATGAACACACATGAATACACACATGTATACTAACTGCAGCTAACTATACATGCACATGTACTTATGAACATATCCATACATGAATAATTATACAATTCCACATGATCAGTCGATAAAAAAGGAACATACACACTGTATGGAAGAGCAATTATGATATCAGCAATGTAAAGGCAAGGCAAACAGTCAAATCTTTAATGACTATGGATTAAAGTGTGAAAGGATGCGCAGGTCCCTCAGGTCAGCTGGCACTGAGCGCCGAACAGTTGTCCTGGGACCTTGTATGCACATGTGTACACTATGCCATAGGACAGGGTTTACTCAGTGCTAAGACTTTGCCACTGACATGACTTTGCCACTGACATGACATGTCAAGAATCATTGTTGGACAAAGAAATGTTTTTAAGTTGAGATCCGAAGGAAGAATGAGTTTATCTGTCAAAGAAAAGGGGAAGGCCGTTCTAGTTGTATCCATTTTTATCTGTTATATACTTTACCCATGCCTGCTGGCTCAATCTGACAACTATCAGTTAGTATACTTTCATTCAGCAAGTTTCCATTAGAAATACCAACAGAAGTCATGATGCTGAAATGAGCAAGGGCCAAACTGCCTTCACAATTCATGACAAGGAGGCTTGTTCACTTGTTACTGTTAATGTTAGCATGCTGGTCAGCGTACGGTGCAGTTCCTCTACCTTTGCACATGTCACACCAAAATATGGTATTACAACTTCAAACTAATCCTTTCATGCTATCCCCCAATCTATCAGCTTCCTGCATGAGTGTGTGTGTATGTGTTTATGTGTGTGTGGGGGGGGGGTAAGGGGGAGGCTGATAAGATAAACATTTATTTCCAAGAGTTCATATAAACATCTTACACGCTTTCATTTCAACCAGCCCTTGCCCCATTATGGATTAAAATGTCTGATCCAAATGACTCATTATTAAAACATATCACTTGTGCATATTTTAGATATAACAATACATTGTAAGTTAAAACATTGCAAAACATGATAGGCCTACAACTATTACATTGTAAAAAAAAATAATACATACTACCTACGGTATAAGTTGTATACAAGTATGTATTACACACAAATACTGACAATTTTATCAATTATTAAAACAATAAAAACATATAACATGTGGAGTACATTTAACTGATTAAAAAGATGAAAAATGGAAGAAAAAGGGGATGGTATGGAGCAAGAAGGCTGGCCTACATCACACACAAATTTGAAGATTTAACTGTTACTGATCCAACAGTAGAGAAATTTGAATTCAGGATAGAGAGAGATTGCAAAAGGAGTGAACTGAGTGATGACCTGTTAGTCATGCGTACACAGCAATCCTGAATATAACTGGAGCCAACAGTCGTAGTGAATGGAAGATGGCAAGATAGTAGGGCCTATTGTTTGTAGGCCTGTATCAAGTGGGTCTGTACCTCACCAGGTCGTGCTAATTCAGTAACAGTAACAAACAAGCATTCTCCAAAACACAGGAACTAATGAACCATTTACTTCCTGGCCTGAGCAACCTCAAGTTCGGAGTTCCGCCTCTCTCTCTCTCTCTCGTCTAATAAGTTATAACTTGACCAAGACTAAATCAAAGAACCATTTCATTTCTTTATCTTTGTTGTAACAATTTCTGAATTTGTGTTAGTACTCTTCTTGATGTGATATTCAGTAACTGATTAGACCTATATACTTTAGTGCCAAAGCATAATGACAAAATAACGTTATTATGAATGCGAAACCGAAACTCAAATGGCGAAACCCAAATTTTAGGGAAATCCACGCTGCCACATCTCATCATATGATCATCTAATCTATACTAGATCTAGCTAATTCACTGACATCTACTGATCTAGGCCTATGCTATGCCTAATTCGATCTAAAAATTGTATCGTTTACTTTGCCTAGGTTATCACTGTTGACATGACATTACAAATAATAACATCATCCTCAAAATCTTTTATACGTTTTACTTACATTGTTTACTCAAGATGAAATAGTCGTGCAATATCAACTTACGTGGTAGCGTCAGCTCTATGTTATTGTTTCACTGACTGCTTCCGTTCTGTTCTGGCGCCAAAGTGTGTCAGACTCACTAAAAATATGGAACGGGAACATGCCTGAAGCAAACGAGAACAAAGCATCTGCCTTTGTCTGTCTCCCTCCCTCTATCTGCTTTCTTCTTCTTCTTCTTCTTCTTCTTCTTCTTGACTCTTTGCGCAATATAAATAGAATTATTCGATTTATAATCAATATTATTATTACTCTATTATTATTACTATTATCAATAGTAGTTGTAGTAGTACTCAATTTATGCGCGTAATGGTTATGAAGTTTATTTAAAAAGAGATTCATTGCGTCCGAACTATTCCATATATACGCTCCAACCAATCTACCATCTGTAAACTGTCAGACTCCTCAAGCCTACGCAAAACTATGCACTGGGAAATAGTCTTGAAGTGGAAGGGGGAAGGAGGGGGAGGGGGAAAAGGACTTGACAAACATCACACTTATATCACCAGAATGATTGGAGCATTAAAACTGAGATGGGCAGCGAACTGGCCAGTCTTAATGTTAATTTAATGGCTGGCATTGAACTCGATATATCAGATTCTGAATCCACGCTCTGTTAGAAGAAGAACCCAGCCCTGTGTGTGTGTGTGTGTGTGTGTGTGTGTGTGTGTGTGTGTGTGTGTGTGTGTGTGTGTGTGTGTGTGTGTGTGTGTGTGTGTGTGTGTGTGTTCTTACCCACCCTCCAACATTATCTAAGTATTTAGGTTCATGATTGGCTATAGATGACAGCAGAACCTCATGATGAAAATGGAGGTAAAGGGAGAGATTTCATAGTATTAAAAGAAAATGACTATCAAGGGCTGGAGCAGTTTTCAAGTAGAGAGCACACAGGTTCATGTCCTCAGCCTCAGGACAGGGAAACCAGGTCTGTCTGCTGTGCGATAGTAAAGGCACAAAACAGGGGGGGGGGGGGGGAATAAAAGCAAATAGTAAAGATCTTCTTACAAGACAGGATTAACTGTTTGTACTAATCCACAACAGAAGTACTGCCCGCGTTGAAGCAAACTGTTGTACTACACCCTTTCAAGGAAATGAACCACTCAGTCAATATACTTTTCTTCTTAATCTACCACAATATCTTTTTTTTTAAAACGTGCCTCAAAACGGCGTGGTGGCAGAACTTTATTTCCTTTTAACACATGACAAACTTCATAATCTAAAACTAATTATCCCCCAGCACTAACTGCCAAAGGAAAAAAAACCCGCGTTGTGTTCTTCTTAGGGTGCCTCCATAGGGTGTCTCCCATGGGTCGGAGGCCCTTTCTTTTATACACTTCCCTCGCATCAGATAATGCAAAATAATGCAAATTTTATGCTGGCCATAAAAATTGGAACTGACCAAGCGTGAATCCTTTAAAGGGATGTCCACCTTTTTACAATATCTAGGATAAACTAACCATTCAGTTCTCTTACTAGCTGGGCAGCCGATTATGGTCGTGTGACTGCCCCTTTTAGTTTACTGAATATGTAATGAACAGTGACAGGCCGTGTATGTCCATCACCAGTAACTTCTAAAGAGCTATGTAATGAACAGTGACAGGCCGTGTATGTCCATCACCAGTAACTTCTAAAGAGCTATGTAATGAACAGTGACAGACCGTGTATGTCCATCACCAGTAACTTCTAAAGAGCTATGTAATGAACAGTGACAGACCGTGTATGTCCATCACCAGTAACTTCTAAAGAGTTATGTAATGAACAGTGACAGACCGTGTATGTCCATCACCAGTAACTTCTAAAGAGCTATGTAATGAACAATGACAGACCGTGTATGTCCATCACCAGTAACTTCTAAAGAGCTATGTAATGAACAGTGACAGACCGTGTATGTCCATCACCAGTAACTTCTAAAGAGCTATGTAATGAACAGTGACAGGCCGTGTATGTCCATCACCAGTAACTTCTAAAGAGCTATGTAATGAACAGTGACAGGCCGTGTATGTCCATCACCAGTAACTTCTAAAGAGCTATGTAATGAACAGTGACAGGCCGTGTATGTCCATCACCAGTAACTTCTAAAGAGCTATGTAATGAACAGTGACAGGCCGTGTATGTCCATCACCAGTAACTTCTAAAGAGCTATGTAATGAACAGTGACAGACCATGTATGTCCATCACCAGTAACTTCTAAAGAGCTATGTAATGAACAATGACAGACCATGTATGTCCATCACCAGTAACTTCTAAAGAGCTATGTAATGAACAATGACAGACCGTGTATGTCCATCACCAGTAACTTCTAAAGAGCTATGTAATGAACAATGACAGGCCGTGTATGTCCATCACCAGTAACTTCTAAAGAGCTATGTAATGAACAGTGACAGGCCGTGTATGTCCATCACCAGTAACTTCTAAAGAGCTATGTAATGAACAGTGACAGGCCGTGTATGTCCATCACCAGTAACTTCTAAAGAGCTATGTAATGAACAGTGACAGGCCGTGTATGTCCATCACCAGTAACTTCTAAAGAGCTATGTAATGAACAGTGACAGGCCGTGTATGTCCATCACCAGTAACTTCTAAAGAGCTATGTAATGAACAATGACAGGCCGTGTATGTCCATCACCAGTAACTTCTAAAGAGCTATGTAATGAACAGTGACAGACCGTGTATGTCCATCACCAGTAACTTCTAAAGAGCTATGTAATGAACAGTGACAGGCCGTGTATGTCCATCACCAGTAACTTCTAAAGAGCTATGTAATGAACAGTGACAGGCCGTGTATGTCCATCACCAGTAACTTCTAAAGAGTTATGTAATGAACAATGACAGACCGTGTATGTCCATCACCAGTAACTTCTAAAGAGCTACGTAATGAACAATGACAGACCGTGTATGTCCATCACCAGTAACTTCTAAAGAGTTATGTAATGAACAATGACAGACCGTGTATGTCCATCACCAGTAACTTCTAAAGAGTTATGTAATGAACAATGACAGACCGTGTATGTCCATCACCAGTAACTTCTAAAGAGCTACGTAATGAACAATGACAGACCGTGTATGTCCATCACCAGTAACTTCTAAAGAGCTACGTAATGAACAATGACAGACCGTGTATGTCCATCACCAGTAACTTCTAAAGAGTTATGTAATGAACAATGACAGACCGTGTATGTCCATCACCAGTAACTTCTAAAGAGCTATGTAATGAACAGTGACAGGTCGTGTATGTCCATCACCAGTAACTTCTAAAGAGCTATGTAATGAACAGTGACAGGCCGTGTATGTCCATCACCAGTAACTTCTAAAGAGCTATGTAATGAACAGTGACAGGCCGTGTATGTCCATCACCAGTAACTTCTAAAGAGCTATGTAATGAACAGTGACAGGCCGTGTATGTCCATCACCAGTAACTTCTAAAGAGCTATGTAATGAACAGTGACAGGCCGTGTATGTCCATCACCAGTAACTTCTAAAGAGCTATGTAATGAACAGTAACAGGCCGTGTATGTCCATCACCAGTAACTTCTAAAGAGCTATGTAATGAACAGTAACAGGCCGTGTATGTCCATCACCAGTAACTTCTAAAGAGCTATGTAATGAACAGTGACAGGCCGTGTATGTCCATCACCAGTAACTTCTAAAGAGCTATGTAATGAACAATGACAGGCCGTGTATGTCCATCACCAGTAACTTCTAAAGAGCTATGTAATGACCAGTGACAGGCCGTGTATGTCCATCACCAGTAACTTCTAAAGAGCTATGTAATGACATGAAAAAAAAAAAAAGGGGGGTGACAGACCGTGTATGTCCATCACCAGTAACTTCTAAAGAGCTATGTAATGAACAGTGACAGCCGTGTATGTCCATCACCAGTAACTTCTAAGAGCTATGTAATGAACAGTGACAGGCCGTGTATGTCCATCACCAGTAACTTCTAAAGAGCTATGTAATGAACATGACAGGCCTGTATGTCCATCACCAGTAACTTCTAAAGAGCTATGTAAGAACAGTGACAGGCCGTGTATGTCCATCACCAGTAACTTCTAAGAGCTATGTAATGAACATGACAGCCGTGTATGTCCATCACCAGTAACTTCTAAAGAG
Organism: Monoplex corrugatus; assembly: GCA_030674185.1. NCBI lineage: Eukaryota > Metazoa > Mollusca > Gastropoda > Littorinimorpha > Ranellidae > Monoplex > Monoplex corrugatus. Next base: position 2,850,706 of record CM060312.1, on the reverse strand, counting down.
CTATGTAATGAACAGTGACAGACCATGTATGTCCATCACCAGTAACTTCTAAAGAGCATGTAATGAACAATGACAGCCATGTATGTCCATCACCAGTAACTTCTAAAGAGCTATGTAATGAACAATGACAGACCGTGTATGTCCATCACCAGTAACTTCTAAAGAGCTATGTAATGAACAATGACAGGCCGTGTATGTCCATCACCAGTAACTTCTAAAGAGCTATGTAATGAACAGTGACAGGCCGGTATGTCCATCACCAGTAACTTCTAAAGAGCTATGTAAGAACAGTGACAGGCCGTGTATGTCCATCACCAGTAACTTCTAAAGAGCTATGTAATGAACAGTGACAGGCCGTGTATGCCATCACCAGTAACTTCTAAAGAGCTATGTAATGAACAGTGACAGGCCGTGTATGTCCATCACCAGTACTTCTAAAGAGCTATGTAATGAACAATGACAGCCGTGTATGTCCATCACCAGTAACTTCTAAAGAGCTAGTAATGACAGTGACAGACCGTGTATGTCCATCACCAGTAACTTCTAAAGAGCTATGTAATGAACATGACAGGCCGTGTATGTCCATCACCAGTAACTTCTAAAGAGCTATGTAATGAACAGTGACAGGCCGTGTATGTCCATCACCAGTAACTTCTAAAGAGTATGTAATGAACAATGACAGACCGTGTATGTCCATCACCAGTAACTTCTAAAGAGCTACGTAATGAACAATGACAGACCGTGTATGTCCATCACCAGTACTTCTAAAGAGTTAGTAATGAACAATGACAGACCGTGTATGTCCATCACCAGTAACTTCTAAAGAGTTATGTAATGAACAATGACAGACCGTGTATGTCCATCACCAGTAACTTCTAAAGAGCTACGTAATGAACAATGACAGACCGTGTATGTCCATCACCAGTACTTCTAAAGAGCTAGTAATGAACAGTGACAGGCCGTGTATGTCCATCACCAGTAACTTCTAAAGAGCTATGTAATGAACAATGACAGGCCGTGTATGTCCATCACCAGTAACTTCTAAAGAGCTATGTAATGACCAGTGACAGGCCGTGTATGTCCATCACCAGTAACTTCTAAAGAGCTATGTAATGAACAGTGACAGACCGTGTATGTCCATCACCAGTAACTTCTAAAGAGCTATGTAATGAACAGTGACAGGTCGTGTATGTCCATCACCAGTAACTTCTAAAGAGCTATGTAATGAACAGTAACAGGTCGTGTATGTCCATCACCAGTAACTTCTAAAGAGTTATGTAATGAACAGTGACAGGTCGTGTATGTCCATCACCAGTAACTTCTAAAGAGCTATGTAATGAACAGTAACAGGTCGTGTATGTCCATCACCAGTAACTTCTAAAGAGCTATGTAATGAACAGTGACAGGTCGTGTATGTCCATCACCAGTAACTTCTAAAGAGCTATGTAATGAACAGTGACAGGTCGTGTATGTCCATCACCAGTAACTTCTAAAGAGCTATGTAATGAACAATGACAGGCCGTGTATGTCCATCACCAGTAACTTCTAAAGAGCTATGTAATGAACAATGACAGGTCGTGTATGTCCATCACCAGTAACTTCTAAAGAGCTATGTAATGAACAGTGACAGGCCGTGTATGTCCATCACCAGTAACTTCTAAAGAGCTATGTAATGAACAGTGACAGACCGTGTATGTCCATCACCAGTAACTTCTAAAGAGCTATGTAATGAACAGTGACAGACCGTGTATGTCCATCACCAGTAACTTCTAAAGAGCTACTCGCCCTGGGCAGTCACGGTTTGACCTCTCCGACCACTTAGAGTGACCTTTCCTGATACTATCACTCACTAGTGTACCTGGCCCTATTTCCATAGGGCCATAGGGCAACACCTATTGAAGTGTAACAAAACAGGACTCAGAAAAAGACAAAAATAGAATCAGAACGCGTACTAATACATAAGACAAGACAGGTAGGCATACAAAATGTGCATGTGCAGCTGTCTTGCAATCTTGTTATATCTAATATGTGTCTGATTCTGTTCAGTCTTGTGTCACGGTTTTGCTGGTTCCTGTCTTTTCTTCGAGAAAGACGCTACTAGAAGAAGGAAAAAAAGTAATGACATGTGCGTATAGGTGGGGTGGGGATGGGGAGATAGAAAGGCCCTAGATGAATCTCTCACGGGACCTAATGCTACTTTCCTTGAATAGTAAAGTGTTCTGATGTCTGCTCTGCCAGTTTGCACAAAGAAAGTCCTGAAGATTTCAAGGCTGGTCAGTCTGTGGGTTATTTCAGTTCAGCCCAGTGTGGGCCAATGGATTATGACAGTCTGGCCAGTGTCAGTCTGTGTGTGAATCTAACAATGATCTTCCAACGCTCGTCATGTATCTAAAGCCACGAGTAAAGTCATGTGATACTGCAGTAGGGTGCGTTCCCATGTGGACCTACAATGCATTGATAATTAGGACGGCATATGAAGAGAAATAACTTAAATCATATTACGATCTCTACAAATGATCAGTGTTTTATGTTATGAAATATCATAAAATGAACAAACCAAACCAACAAACTAACCGAACAAACAAATGTTTCCCCGAAAATACAATGATGACATTGCAGAGAGATAGATGCTAGAGAGAGAGGGGGGGGGGGGGGGCGAGAGAGAGAGAGACAGAGACAGAGAGAGACAGAAGCAGACAGACAGACAGACAAAAATTCCGATGGTTCATTATGTAAATCAAGAGTACAAGAACACACAGATCTCATATCATGACAACAACTGTGCAGAAAGTCTACTGGCACATTATTTTCTATATATCAAGAACATAACAACCGTCACGTAGATCGCAGTTTGACTAGTTTATAGGGATAAAATGACACATTTCTGACAGTATTTTTATGAGAGAGAGAGGGGGGGGGAGGGGGGATAAGTATTCATTAATATTCGAAGGTAACACATAACCATACGGAATACTTTTTGATGTCTTTCTCTTATCTGGTCCCCTCCACAGAGAGAAGAGAGAGAGAGAGAGAGAGAGAGAGAGAGAGAGAGAGAGAGAGAGAGAGAGAGAGAGAGAGAGAGAGAGAGAGAGAGAGACTAGCTACAAGCTTAACGAAGACTATCAGTTCATTTAAAAAAAAAAAAGCCGATTTTTATCGTAGACCTCAGGTAAAAACAACAATAGATTAATTGCGTGCTGACGCTGCACTACCAGGAGTGATAACTGCAGACACCCTCCCCCACGTTTGATTTAAAAAGGAAAAAGGTGTTTCGTGGCCCTGAGGTCGTAGGGGAGCGATGCCTTTCAAGTCAAGACAGCCAAACATAGCACCGAGGGAACACAGCCAGGTAAGCTCTACCTTCTCCCCACCCCATCCCCCTACCTAACACATACCTTACGATAAAGAAGAAGAAGAAGAAGAAGAAGATGACGATATGATGATGATGATGATGATGATGATGATGATGATGATTATGAAGAAGAAGAAGAAGAAGAAAGGTTTCATAACCTTATGATCGTAGGGAAGTGAAGAAGTATTCGTCCTTTTTCGGGGCCAGCATCATAAGTAAAGCAAATATAGATAGTCACAGCCTCAACACAGAAAAAGAAGGATTTTTTACCTTGCAAAAGTAATAACAAACAGCTACGAGGGGAGAGAGAGAGAGAGGAGAGGAGAGAGAGAGAGAGAGAGAGAGAGAGAGAGAGAGAGAGAGAGAGAGAGAAATAAACAAAGAAATAAACAAAGAAAAGAAAAAACAAAAAAATTTAACTCAGAATAAACCGTTTTGTCTAAAATACAAAACGATTTTTTTTTTGCAAGGGAAACAATCCTTCTTACCCTGTCATTGGGCTATGGCAGTCTATCCACAGTTGCCTCACTTTGTAGTCGTTCCCTGGCTGTCGTTCTCTTTCTATCAATACCAACATTATAAGGTGTCAATGTCAGTTTTCTCCAGACGGTCTTCAATACTGGAAATATTTTTCGGTACACTAACATCACGAATGGTGTGTGTGGAAAAGGAATCACAATAATCATAACAGTTTACCATAATCCCACACATTGATCAGTGATCATCTCTTCTCCCTCCCTACTTTCATCATCAGGTGCCCTGCCGCATGGCGTTGGCGATCATGGACTTCCATCTGTCTCTATCTCTCGTTGCCCCTAGCATCTCCCCCACCCTCCTCGTCCCCAGCCACTCTGCAAGTCCGTCCAGCATTTTCTCCCTGGGTCTACCCGGTGCTCTCTTTCCCTCCAGCTTTCCCATTGTGACCAGGTGCTCTAAATCCCCTTCCTCATAAAATGGCCTATAAATGTTGCCTGTCTTTTCCTAATCTTCCTTATGAGTGATCTGCTTGTGTCTGCCTCCATCAAGACTGTCTCGTTTGTTTTCTTTGCTGTCCATGGAACTCTCAACATTCTTCTGAGAAACCACATCTCGGCTGCCTCAATCTTGTTCTGGTTTTGTTTGTTGACTGTCCACGCCTCGCATCCGTACAACAGTATTGGTTCTATGTAACATTCAAGAACTCTCTTCCTGATGTTAATTGACAGGCATTTGTTGGTAAGAATGCTTGTCATCTTCTTGAATGCTATTTTGTCTTGGCCGATTCTGCCGGCTATTTCTGATGTGCATCTGCCGTCTGATGAAATGATCGTTCCCAGGTATTTGAATTTATCAACCTGTGTCAAGGCTGTGCCATTTGCTGTTATTTTGCAGGAGGGGATTTCATGTTTTTTGCTGATCACCATGACTTCAGTCTTCCTGCTGTTTAGTTCCAGCCCCTTTCCGTTGCTTTCTATTTCTAGTATATTCACAAGGTTTTGTAGGTCTCTTTCACTTTCTGCAATTAGCACGGTGTCATCTGCGTATCGAATGTTGTTTATCATTTTCCCTCCAACCTTTAATCCAGGGTCTTCTTCTAGGTTTCTCATGATGTTTTCACTGTAAAGTGAAAAAAACACGACCCTGTCTGAATCCTCTTTTGATATTTTGGAAAGAGCTTACATTGTTTTCTATTCTCATTGCAGCTGTTTGTTCCCAGTACATATTTCTGATTATTCGTAGATCTTTTCCATCAACATTGAGTCTCTCCAGCTGGTTGATCAATTCATCATGTCTTACCCGATCGAAAGTCTTGGTGTAGTCAACCAAGCATAAATACAAATCCTTATTCATCTCATTTGACCTCTCTATGATAGTTCTTAGGATGTATATGGCATTAATAGTTCCTTTCCCTTCCACAAATCCACACTGTTCTTCTGCTATTTCTCTTTTGATTCTATTCCTTGTCCTCATCATGATTATTCTTAACAGGATTTTTGTTACATGGCTCATCAAACTGATTGTGCGATGGAGTTCGCATTCTATAGCCCCTGTCTTCTTTGGAAGTGCAATGAAAATTGATTTTGACATATCTTTGGAGATTTTTCCAGTGTCGTAAATTTCATTTAGGAGGACTGTTATTTTTCTCCCTACTTTACCTAACCTAACAGTGAAAAGACCAGGTAACTGTTGACAGCTGAGTGGACTGGTGACTGCAGGAACAGTATTTCACTCCAGACACTCTCTAGCTGGAACAGCTAGACAAGAAAACAGAATCGACAGTGGACGTGCATTTGAACTCTTTCACTCCAGTACCCTATCTACCAACTTCCTGCATTGTCAGCCATGATATCATCATCATCAGGTGCCCTGCCGCATGGCGTTGGCGACCATGGACTTCCAACCATCTCTATCTCTCGTTGCCCCCAGCATCTCCCCACCCTCCTTGTCCCCAGCCACTCTGCAAGTCCGTCCAACATTCTCTCCCTGGGTCTACCTGGTGCTCTCTTTCCTCCAGCTTTCCTGTTGTGACCAGGTGCTCCAAATCCCCCTTCCTCATAAAATGGCCTATAAATGTTGCCTGCCTTTTCCTAATCTTCCTTATGAGTGATCTACTTGTGTCTTCCTCCATCAAGACTGTCTCGTTTGTTTTCTTTGCTGTCCATTCTTCTGATAGCAAAACTATTACTGAACCACTTGACTCCCTCACCCTATCTACCAGCTTCCTGCATTGTCAGCCATGATAGCAAAACTTTTACTGAACCACTTGACTCCCTCACCCTATCTACCAGCTTCCTGCATTGTCAGCCATGATAGCAATCAAATAATCAAAGCGCCTCATCCTATTCACCAAGTTTCTGCGTTTTATCAGCCACGATTGTAGCCATGCAAAACCTTGAACCTTTCATACTCTCACCATATGCACCAGTGTCATGCATTCAGCCATGATAGCGAAGCAAAAACTTAACCTTTTCATTTCTTCACCTCTACAACAGTTTCCTTGCATCATCGTCTATGATATTTCAAGCAAAAACTTAACCCTTTAACTCTATCATCTTGTCCACCAGCTTCCTGCATCATCAGTCATGAAAGTAAACAACATCTGAATCCTTTGATTCCCTCACCCTGTCTATCAGCTTCCTGTATTATCAACCAAGACAGAGAAGAAAAATCTGAAACCCATTCAGTAGATCTGTAAACCTATTCAGCAAAGAAGCCATCTTTTATCAGATTATCAGGTTGGGACTGAACCAGGACGACAGTATGTTGTGTCCATAGCTTACTGTCAGAAGTCAGACAGCTTATTGTCAGAGTCACGACGCTTATTGTTAGTCAGACAGCTTATTGTCAGTCAGACAGCTATTATGTCACAGTCAGACAGCTTATTGTCCGAGTCAGACAGCTTATTGTCACAGAGTCAGACAGCTTATTGTCACAGGTCAGACAGCTTATTGTCAGAGTCAGACAGCTTATTGTCACAGAGTCAGACAGCTTATTGTCAGAGTCAGACAGCTTATTGTCACGAGTCAGACAGCTTATTGTCACAGAGTCAGACAGCTTATTGTCACAGTCAGACAGCTTATTGTCAGAGTCAGACAGCTTACTGTCAGAGTCAGACAGCTTATTGTCACAGAGTCAGACAGCTTATTGTCAGAGTCAGACAGCTTATTGTCAGGAGTCAGAACAGCTTATTGTCACAGAGTCAGACAGCTTATTGTCAGAGTCAGAGAGCTTATTGTCACAGAGTCAGACAGCTTATTGTCACAGAGTCAGACAGCTTATTGTCAGAGTCAGACAGCTTATTGTCACAGTCAGACAGCTTATTGTCACAGAGTCAGACAGCTTATTGTCAGAGTCAGACAGCTTATTGTCACAGTCAGACAGCTTATTGTCACAGAGTCAGACAGCTTATTGTCACAGTCAGACAGCTTATTGTCACAGAGTCAGACAGCTTATTGTCACAGTCAGACAGCTTATTGTCACAGAGTCAGACAGCTTATTGTCACAGTCAGACAGCTTATTGTCACAGAGTCAGACAGCTTATTGTCACAGTCAGACAGCTTATTGTCACAGAGTCAGACAGCTTATTGTCACAGTCAGACAGCTTATTGTCACAGAGTCAGACAGCTTATTGTCACAGTCAGACAGCTTATTGTCAGAGTCAGACAGCTTATTGTCACAGTCAGACAGCTTATTGTCACAGAGTCAGACAGCTTATTGTCACAGTCAGACAGCTTATTGTCACAGAGTCAGACAGCTTATTGTCACAGTCAGACAGCTTATTGTCAGTCAGACAGCTTATTGTCACAGTCAGACAGCTTATTGTCACAGAGTCAGACAGCTTATTGTCAGAGTCAGACAGCTTATTGTCACAGTCAGACAGCTTATTGTCAGTCAGACAGCTTATTGTCACAGTCAGACAGCTTATTGTCACAGAGTCAGACAGCTTATTGTCAGAGTCAGACAGCTTATTGTCACAGTCAGACTGCTTATTGTCACAGAGTCAGACAGCTTATTGTCACAGAGTCAGACAGCTTATTGTCACAGTGTCAGACAGCTTATTGTCACAGTCAGACAGCTTATTGTCACAGAGTCAGACAGTTTATTGTCACAGAGTCAGACAGCTTATTGTCAGTCAGACAGCTTATTGTCACAGTCAGACAGCTTATTGTCACAGAGTCAGACAGCTTATTGTCACAGAGTCAGACAGCTTATTGTCACAGAGTCAGACAGCTTATTGTCACAGAGTCAGACAGCTTATTGTCACAGTCAGACAGCTTATTGTCAGTCAGACAGCTTATTGTCACAGTCAGACAGCTTATTGTCACAGAGTCAGACAGCTTATTGTCACAGAGTCAGACAGCTTATTGTCACAGAGTCAGACAGCTTACTGTCACAGAGTCAGACAGCTTATTGTCACAGAGTCAGACAGCTTATTGTCAGAGTCAGACAGCTTATTGTCACAGAGTCAGACAGCTTATTGTCAGAGTCAGACAGCTTATTGTCACAGTCAGACAGCTTATTGTCACAGTCAGACAGCTTATTGTCACAGTCAGACAGCTTATTGTCACAGAGTCAGACAGCTTATTGTCACAGAGTCAGACAGCTTATTGTCACAGAGTCAGACAGCTTATTGTCACAAAGTCAGACAGCTTATTGTCACAGAGTCAGACAGCTTATTGTCACAGAGTCAGACAGCTTATTGTCACAGAGTCAGACAGCTTATTGTCACAGAGTCAGACAGCTTATTGTCACAGTCAGACAGCTTATTGTCACAGAGTCAGACAGCTTATTGTCACAGAGTCAGACAGCTTATTGTCACAGTCAGACAGCTTATTGTCACAGAGTCAGACAGCTTATTGTCACAGAGTCAGACAGCTTATTGTCACAGAGTCAGACAGCTTATTGTCACAGAGTCAGACAGCTTATTGTCACAGAGTCAGACAGCTTATTGTCACAGAGTCAGACAGCTTATTGTCACAGAGTCAGACAGCTTACTGTCAGAGTCAGACAGCTTATTGTCACAGAGTCAGACAGCTTATTGTCAGAGTCAGACAGCTTATTGTCAGAGTCAGACAGCTTATTGTCACAGTCAGACAGCTTATTGTCACAGTCAGACAGCTTATTGTCACAGAGTCAGACAGCTTATTGTCACAGAGTCAGACAGCTTATTGTCACAGGGTCAGACAGCTTATTGTCACAGTCAGACAGCTTATTGTCACAGAGTCAGACAGCTTATTGTCAGAGTCAGACAGCTTATTGTCACAGTCAGACAGCTTATTGTCAGAGTCAGACAGCTTATTGTCAGAGTCAGACAGCTTATTGTCAGAGTCAGACAGCTTATTGTCACAGTCAGACAGCTTATTGTCACAGAGTCAGACAGCTTACTGTCAGAGTCAGACAGCTTATTGTCAGAGTCAGACAGCTTACTGGCAGAGTCAGACAGCTTATTGTCAGAGTCAGACAGCTTATTGTCACAGTCAGACAGCTTATTGTCAAGAGTCAGACAGCTTATTGTCACAGTCAGACAGCTTATTGTCAGTCAGACAGCTTATTGTCAGAGTCAGACAGCTTATTGTCAGTCAGACAGCTTATTGTCAGTCAGACAGCTTATTGTCAGAGTCAGACAGCTTATTGTCACAGTCAGACAGCTTATTGTCAGTCAGACAGCTTATTGTCAGAGTCAGACAGCTTATTGTCACAGAGTCAGACAGCTTATTGTCACAGAGTCAGACAGCTTACTGTCAGTCAGACAGCTTATTGTCACAGTCAGACAGCTTATTGTCACAGTCAGACAGCTTATTGTCACAGTCAGACAGCTTATTGTCAGTCAGACAGCTTATTGTCAGAGTCAGACAGCTTACTGTCAGAGTCAGACAGCTTATTGTCACAGAGTCAGACAGCTTACTGTCAGTCAGACAGCTTATTGTCACAGTCAGACAGCTTATTGTCACAGTCAGACAGCTTATTGTCAGAGTCAGACAGCTTATTGTCAGTCAGACAACTTATTGTCAGAGTCAGGCAGCTTATTGTCAGAGTCAGGCAGCCTGCTGAAAAACCTGGTTGGACCCACAACCTTGTAATATCGGTGTGAGGGTGAAGTCACTGTCACTTCCATTATTATAATGAATGATGAATTATGTCTCTTTCACGTAAAATCTTAGCCAACAGAATGAATTAATTCTTTTTTTTTTATTTTTTTTTTTAAGAGAGTTAGATTTCGCTGGTTTAACAGACCCTCTGTTTAGGCAAGAACATTATTATTTCTTAAAAGCCTGTTGAACGGACCTTGACTCAGGTTGGTCTCCAGCAGTATTGGCTGTGTATGTCATAGATTGCTTCGTCTCTCAATGAAACGGTTTATTTACAGCATGTCGAAATGGCAACCGTAGGGGTGGCTGTGCTGTTGAGAAAGTACGCTGTATTCATGTTAACCACTGATAATGCATTCACTAGGGGTATGATGGAATATCATTAACACAGTAAGATTATAGAAGTGTTTTTGAGGGGAACGTTGAGTAGTTCATGTGACTGGTGAATGACTGACTCTGAAGATTTATGAAAATATCCTGTTAATCATGAGCTAAAAATGAATCCAGTAATATTGTTTTGATTAAATCATACACCAGTTGCTGGGAGATCCATACGGGCTCAGTGGACGTTCCTGTGTATGAAGTAATATCATTAATCGTTCTGTCTTTGTGTCCAAGTTATTGTTGCCTGACTGTAATTCATTATGTTATGGTGTGTGACATGCAGTGATGATGATGTCACTCCGTATAAACAAATTGTGGAATTGGGGTATGCTTGATTATGCCGGGTACTATTATCATGGGTTGACCATGTCTTTGACGATTACAGTCCCGGTAGGTTTTCTTTGTTTCTTTGTTGTTTTTGTTTTTGTTTTGTTTTTTGACTTTTGGGTTTTGTTTGATTTTTGTGATTCTTTTAGATTTGTTGTTGTTGTTTTGTTGTCTTAGTGGTTTCAGAAATGAGTTTGGTTTCCTAGTCTAGGTTGGCAGTGACCTAGTTTATTGTACCAGTTTTAGTTTGACCTGCTATGCACGAGTTTTATGTCTCAGTAAGCATTATTTACAATTATCATAAGCATTGCTTCTAATTAAGCTTTCCCCCTTTTCAATTAAAATCAATACCCCGCCTTGTTATGGCTCTACGCAGTCGGCTGGGCTTTACATAAAAATAGGAACAATAACAATTAAAAACAAACCATAGAAGTCTCCAAACCACTAGTCTTGGTCATTGTACGGAAGTACTGGTCGTACTTGTACTGTGAACAGTGTACAGACTGACAAGGAAGTAGATGGCCTGAGGTAGAGGAGAAGACAGGAAAACAGCTGTCAAAGAAAGCAGTGTGTTGTGTACAAAACAGCTTGTCCTTACAGTCATAGGCGGCTGGGCGGACTGCCCCAACAAGATACAAGAAGATACAAGATACAAGAATTTTATTTAGCCCAAAGCATCACA
>CM060312.1:2761892-2834392 GCA_030674185.1 Monoplex corrugatus | reverse complement strand
TGCCATTCATCACTGACAGTGCGCGTTTTATTCTAGGCCTAGGCCTATCTGAGATCAATATCTGTACTATTTGTAACCTTGGTGTTGTTTTCTCAAGGTCGCCGTGTAAGTGTGTGTGTAAAACAATTCCTTTCATGTACCGCCACTACAAGAGAGAGGTGCATGGCCAGCCAGTAGCCATTCATCCAATCAGCGACCTGCGTATGACGACAGGGAGGGGTGCCGGACTTGACAATATTCTACTTCCTGCTAGGCCTAACAAGTCGTCTGCATCGGGCGCAGTCATGGCGAGTGGAGAGCCGACACAAGATATTTTGGAAAAAATACGCGAAACGGTAGACTTCGAGGGGCACGGAGAGTCTATCGTGTTTGTTATTCTTGGCGCTTCGGTAAGTTTTTTTGGTTGTGTGTGCACGCGTTTGTTTAAACCTTTAATGTTTTTTTAATGTCGAATAGGCCTTGACTTGCCTCGACGAGCGATGACCGCCTGGATTAGTGGATAGGCTACTAGGCCTAGCGTTTGAAATCCATGGTGACGCTGTAATGGTAATCATCATGTCATGGTTAACTCGTTCACTAGATGGTATCACCATCACGGCATGGTGGTCAGTGTTCTTTGAGATCGACATTATGAACGATAAACCAGGTACAAAATAACAACTTAGGTTCAGCGGTTCATTGCGGCATGATTGTCGGCATTGACCAAATATGTTCGGTCTTTCATAATGCAGTCACAGCAACGAAAACGAATATTTACAAAGTCGGAAATATTTGCAAGAATCGTAAACTTGCTACTTTATGATCAGATCTACTAGTTTTATATTTTTGGATAACCAATTCACTTACAAAAGAGTGACCATCCATGAATCTCAGCGTTACAAAGTTGAACAAACTATACATGATGTTGAAACAAATTGCATTTCATAGGCGTAATTAGGGAAAAAAACAAAAAACAAACAAAAAACAACAAAAACTCCTCAAAAATGGGGGGGGGGGGGGGGGGGGGGAGAATCTTAGCTTTGCCCAACCTATTCATTTTTGTCTGATTAATATGAAAAAGAAATGAAATGGTTAAATAATTTTGGGTAGCACTTACAAAAGATTCTGAGAAATCACAGTATAAATCACAGTTGTCATGAGGTGTCCAGTGAGCTGATGACGGTGTTTATTTTGTGATTGTGTTTAATTTTCCTCATAACACTCAAGCAAGTAAATCAAAGAATGCAAGAAATTCAACTTTAAGTTTATGTCATATGCACATCACACTTCACACTCACTCACACACACACACACACACACACACACACACACACACACACACACACACACACACACACACACACACACACACAAACATGGCACACACACACACACACAAAAGCGCACACACACACAGAGCTGCACACATCTGTATAGTTCCTTTGGTGTTTTTTTTTAATATAATATAACAATAACAACAACAATAGTAATGTTTTTTTTTAATAATATAACAGTAACAACAACAACAATAATGATAATGATAATAATTAAAAATAATAATTAAAAAAAATTACAACAACATCAACACTGTCAGTGTTCGTGATGATGATGATGATGATGATGATGATGATGATGATGTTGATGATGAGGTTGATAATAATAGTAAGATGATGATGATGATAATAATAATAATTACTGATGATGATGATAATAATGAAACAGTAGTTCTATTTGTGTAGTGTAAACAGTCCTTCTCAAAGCATGCTCCTTACACTTTACATGGCATTCTTTGACATGGATGGCATTCTACAAATGGAATTATTATTATTATTACAAATGGAATTATTGTTATTATTATTATTTTTATCATTATTTTTGTTATTGTTATTATTATTATTGCTATTATTATTATTATGATGTTGTAAGAGTAAAAAATGTGGTTTTGCCATGTCTGTATATTAATACAGTATAAACAGTCATATACATACATCTATGCAGTATAAATATATTTCATCAAAAACAACAGCAGATCATAACATGAACTCAGGAAAATGGTAGGAGTAACACTTGTCGAGAAAAAAAAAGGAAGAAAAGGTACTAGTTGTATGTATGAAATACTTATATTGATTTAAATGCAATCTTTCATAAACACATGTAAAACTGAAAAGAAAGACACACATAAACATACACATGCATGCACACAAACATTGGGGGGAGGGGGGTGGGGGTGCAAGAGGGTTTGTTGCCAGGTCCATACATTAGTGCAGTATAAACTTAGACATTAATACAGTTAGCATAGTCAGTTCGTTGAGAATAAGAACAGATAATAGAAATATGACAATACACTAAAGATTCATTCGCATGTGTATGCACATACACACACATCTGTGTTTAACATTATTACGTTTCTATGTGTACTACCACATATTACCTAAAGTAATGTAAAGACCTAAAATTTGAAGCAAACATGAAATGGATGCTGTATCATGTGAACTGTTTTACTGTCATTAGCTGAAATCTTGTCGATTACAACAAGACTTGCTTTGTCATTGGTCTGTGTTCATGTGTTAGATAAGGGAGTTGTGCTTTGCAACAGACAAGAACAACAAGTGTAATGAATTTACAAAACTAAAGTTTTCAGTTCAGACTGTTTATTTGTGTTTGTTTGATGCCCCTCCCCAAGGCACTTATTTGTGTGGTTAGCAGTTACAGTAGCTGACTTGTGGTTACTGGTGTGCCCCTGACTGATGAAGGTAGAACTGTAATGGTGTACTCTGTAACCCTGAGGTTTCTGGAGAATAGTGGTAGAGACTTCCACTGGGACAGCTTTATGAGGGCAGTGCCCATCTGTCATCTTGTTGCTTTACATTCCCCAACCACAATAGGATCAGGTGCCCATTCACAACTGGTTGAAGTCAAGATCACACGTAGAACTAGAAGTCTTTTCTTGAGTAAGACTTGAACCCATGTAGACTAACTGAAGGTGAGAACTTCCTCTGCACCAAGCAGGTCTCAACTGGGCTGGTGTGTAACACTAAAAATAGGCTTTGTCACAATGTCAGTGAGCTGTTGTCACACCTATACTGATTAGCTGAGTTAACCCTTTGACTCCTGCAACCTATACACCAACTGCAAAAACTTAACCCTTTGACTCCCTCACCCTATCCACCCTGCAGGAAGCTGGTGGATAGGGTGAGGTAGTCAAAGGGTTAAGTTTTTGCTTTGCTGGCATGATTGATAATGCAGGATGCTGGTGTCCAGGGTGCGGGGGTCAGAGGGTTAAGAAAAGAGAAGGTGTGCTTGTGAAGGACACAGTGTGGGAGGGAGTCACGGGTTTGCTGAGGCAAATTACTCTTTACAGGTTTACATGGTTAACGGTGTTTTGGGGGATAGGGTGAGGGGGAGTGTGGGGAGACTACAGGCTGGTCACGAATCTGTCAGCACTAGAGACATATTCTAGGACTTTGGACTTCTTCCTGCTGTTCTCATCTCCCTTCTTATGAAAAGAAAAAGGGAGATAATATACATTTCCTATTTCCCAGGAGTGTGTGTGTGTGTGTGTGTGTGTGTGTGTGTGTGTGTGTGTGTGTGTGTAGTGTGGGGTTTTTTGTGTGTGTGTGTGTGTGTGTGATCTTCTCACTTAACTAGTTTGCTGTGGTATTATGGTTCAAAGGACTACAGACTGGAAGGTTGTGGATTCGAATCCTCATCAGTCCCTTCAAAAATCATTGTGGGATTTCTTGGCTCCAGCTGGCTCTTGCCTAAAGTTGAGTGCACCGTGGGTTCATTCGGGAGATGGGACCACACAGTTGAGTCTCATCCATTTCATGGACAGGTCATTGAAGATGTTGCTCAAATTGTCTGACCAGCATCGCAGGTGTCTGTATCTCTCAGGCTTGGTTGATTCCAGAATATATTATAATAGTAAGCATAGAGTACAGCCCTGTCATGTAGTCTGAATCCTAGGTGGAACTCCTTAGCATCATGATTATGTCCTCCTCCTCCTCCTCATCATTATGTTATAAAAAACTGTGCCAGCTTCTGTGACCATTTATTTAACCCTTTGACTCCCGGACACTGTCCACCAGCATCCTGCTTTGTCAACCATGCTAGCAAAGCAAAAACTTAACCCTTTGATTCCCTCATCCTTTCCACCAGCTTCCTACAGGAAGCTGGTGGAAAGGATGAGAAAATCAAAGGGTTAAGTTTTTGCAGTTGGTAGATGGGGTGCGGGAGTCAAAGGGTTAAGGTGATGTAGAAAATGGGGCAGAGAAAGATTTTCTCACTCGTTCTGTTGATCTTTCCTAAACTTTGATGACAGGTGTGGACTGTCCAGCTGTCATGCATGCATTTTTCTCAGGACAAGGTTTTAAGGTCAAGGTCACACAGCTCAACAAATGGACTAAGCTAAAATCAGCCGTTTTTGATGACAGTGTGTGAATCATGTCAGGAATGTCTGCAATACGTGAAACATGTTTTCACTGTTGCGACAGTCCACCATTATCCCTGGGGATTATCAAGTTTTATTTCTACTGAACCTTTTCTTCTGGGTCACAGTGACCTTGAGAAGTACCATTCTAGATTTTCTGTAATGATTTTTTTGTGTAAAATTAAAAGATGAGATTGTTAGAATAGCTTTACTGTCTTGTCTGATTTTCTGGTACATTCTTTTTGTAAAGAATTGTATGATCCCTGAGTCAGCACGAACACTATAATTTTTCATAGCTTGACAGTTGATCAGAACAGATTTAAATCAGATATATTTGTAGTCTTCAGGGCTGTTAGAGTTCAGCGATTTCGCGGAAATCCGCGAATACAGTGATCCCATTTCAGGGAAAGTCAAAGTGCTTCCGCGAAAGAAAAAAAAAAGCAAAAAAAACAAAACAAACAAAAAAAACCAAGTTCTGTAAGGGAATAGTATAGAGAGCTCTCTTAAGTTGAACCTGCAGTACGCCTTGACATTAAGAATTATTGCATGAATACAAAAAAATTGTGTTTAGAATGACTTTCTAAAACCAAGTGCTATATATGTCATGTGGTTTCAGAAAGTTACTCTAAACACAAATTGATCCATTGATTTGTTAATTTTTTGTGAACTAAAAATTACCCAGTTTGCTGCCAGGATAGGCCCTCTGATTGGCTTCAAAATGTCATATTTTCAATTTTCGACGGGGGGCTTCGCCCCCCTGCACCCCCCACCGGGCGTTGCCCCTGGACCCCACCGGGGCCTGGGCGGCCCCTGGACCCCGGCCAATTTTCAGGGAAAAACAGATTTTACACACTAACAGCCCTGAGTCTTATATACTGTACATATGAAGAATTGAACACTTGACAGGAGAATGGAAAGTGTATTGTTAGAAATGAATTATTCAGTTTGAAATATTCAGAAGAGTTTGTGCTGCATATATGGAATATGCCACATGTTTGATACACTTAATCTGGGTTGGATCATTTTGTACTTCCAGAGAGCAAAGTTCTGTTAATGTGATTTTAACTGAACGGAGTGATGTACTGGTTATAGTGTACAGACCACACTCACCCCGTGTCAAACACAAAATTAAATGACGCCAACAATAAACGTGTGTTCAAAACCTGATAGTATTAACCGTTTCACTTCAGCAGCCTGTCCATAAGCTACAGAAACTTAACCCTTTGACTCCCTCACCCTGTCTATCAGTTTCCTGCAGGAAGCTGGTGGATAGAGTGAAGGAGTGAAAGGGTTAAGTTTTTGCTTTGCTGTCATGGCTGACAATGCAGGATGCTGGCAAATAGGGTGAGGGATCAAAGGGTAAATGACTGTTAATCCTTTGACTCCCGCACTCACCCACCAACTGCAAATACTTAACGCTTTGACTCCCGCACTTTATCTACCAGCTTCTTGCTTGGTTAACGTTTCAAGATGGTGGTGGACAGGGTGTGGGAGTGAAAGGGTGAACAGCAACCACAACAAAAACAAATAAATGGGCTTTTGTTGATCAAACAGAATAAATGACAGAAAACTGAATGTGCAGCCCAGACTGTTAATTGTTATTCCTGATAAGTCATAGCAGCGCATACAGCTCATCTGCCACAGCTGTGTATGTTCATGACGACATCTTTATTAAAGGGCCATACGTGATGTGGTCAATACTTGTCTTCTTGATTGCAATCAATGCAGTGTTGCACCCCCCCCCCCCCTTCTCTTCAATGTCAGCTGTAGGCACGCATTATCACAAGTACACAAGGTGGATGACCATGACGGCATGAGCACTGATGTCAATGATTAAACCATTATGGTCAAGCCATTCTGGCACTCTCCTTTTTCCTTGAAAACAGTTTTGATTTGTCACATTTGTATCATAGAAAGTCTTATATATACCAAGTGTATGACATGATATAAATTGCATCTTCTCATTTATGCATTTTTTGATGAAGTCATGTTTGTGTATGTTCCTAGTTCTTTTTTTTTTTTTTAATGAATGAAAAGCCTAAGAGTATCATTCAACTGTCATACTTTGGTTACTTAATATGTTCATGATAACCAGAGAAATCCTTTTTCTGGAAATTTGTCATGTGTTTTCCTAATATTTACTTTATCCATGACTAGGGTTTTTCTGCATCACTGTAGATCTGTAGAAAAAAGAACTGCATGTGCTGGATCTACAGGAAAAAAAAAAAAGGCTCAGTCTAAAAATATTAACAAATGTAAGGCTTTGGAAAAAAGTTAAAAAGTGGATGTGTTTGGTTGATCTAAACATAAAAGACATAGGATGGTCAAGTCTTATTGATACTCTTCCTTTTTTGTCATGGAGATATCAGCTAAAGTATAGGTGACCTTGAAAATAACCCGGGGCCAGTGAAAGTTGGTATCTTATTGAAAGTTGTTATTTGACTGTATGCACCAAATATAATTACATTTGGCTGTTAAATCTCAGAGTTATGTCAAGTTATGAACATTTCAGCAATTTCGTTGTTGTGATCCAAACTTTGGGATTAGTGAGTCACATTCAAGATATGATTATGTTCACTGCGTTTAATTTGTAAATGTGATGACACTGTTCACACAAGTAAAACAATAATCCAAGGAGGTTTAGTTATATGGCTTGTCTGTTTATGTGTAGTGGTGGCTGAGACTGCTGTGCGTACAGCAACTGTCAGACGTCAAAATTACCAAATAAATCTAAGAAAATTCAGAAAACGATGCAGATTTTGTACAATTAAAGAGCTCTGTGACCTTGAAGAAGCATTAAATGAAATGAAACTTGATGTGAAGTGATGAAAGAGAAAATAGAATTCAGTCCCACTGATGACAAGTTTTTCAGGAAGTGCTGTTTGTAACAGCAGTGAAGACAGTTGAAACACGACAAGTGTCTGACAAGGGCTGTTTGTAATAATAGTGAAAATAGAATTGAAACATGAAAAGTCTCTAAGAAAGTTGTGCTTGTAACAATAGTAAAACCTGAATTGAAACATGAAAAGGAAAAGTTTTTTGAAAAAGTGCTGTTTGTAACAGTTGTGAAACCTGAACTGAAACTGGAAAAGGGGAAAAGGAAAGTTTCTGAGAAAGTGCTGCTTGTAAGTATGTAACAGTGAAAATGGGAATTCAGACAGGATGGAAGTTTTCTGAGGAAGTGCTGTTCTCACACATTTGCGTAACAGTGGTTGTAGGCAATTTTTGTGGCTTGTGTAATCTTGTCTTCAGTGCTGTGACTACATTCCAAACTGATCCATTGTCGACCTGCAATAGTCCACACCTTTGACTCAGATTTGATGAAGATCCATCCATAAACAGCTGAGAAAGTCTTGCTAATGCATTTTAGTCAGAGACAAAACACACAGACGTAGACACATGCACAGACACACAGGTTGATGCACAGACACCTCTGTCTCCAGTGGCTATGAAACATACTCCCCCTCCCATTTATTTTACAAGATAAGGTTTAAAGGAAAGGTATATATGTTTGTATCATGTGTGTGTGAGAGTGTGAGTATGTATGTGCTTGTGTATTTGAGTATTATATCATTCAAATATTATCACAATCTCAGAATCGTAACGTTTTTCAATTTCTGGTATTCCTTTCGATTTTTTTTCTTTTTTGTTTTTGAAAACTTTTGTTTTACTTTTAGTGTTTTCATATTCATGAAGAATTGATAGGCATCTTGAAAATTGCGTGACTGAATTAAAAGCATTGTATGAGTGATTTTTGTCTGGATTTATTAGAACAACAGTGAAAAATTTGTTAACTTTGATATAATTCTACTTGTGCAAATTCACTATTGTCAGTATTGATTGCATATATTATTTGTCACACAGTGCATGAATTGTCAGGCTTTGTGAGTTTTGCTGAGTGTGGGTTATTTGCCTGTAGCTTAAAACATTGATACATCCATTGATAGTGATCATGTATACTATCATGCTGAATGTGTGACCTTGACTTAAAGTGGCTGAGGGATGATCCCAACGATAAGGATAATGTGATTTGTTAGATAACATTTTATACAACATGTGTATGCACAATGTGTGACCCCCACATGAAGCATGAAACAGCTGTTGCATGCAGCTCTCACAGCTACTAGTGCTAGGGTCCCACTGAACTGAGCAGATTTAATCCAAAACAAGCGCGACTGCCTGCGTTCAAGCAAATAGGAACCAGAAAAACCGAAAATGGAATCAGAACGCATATTTAATACAACAAGACAAGACAGGTGCAAATTTTCAGCCTACTGGCCTTTGTAAAGGGTAAAGGTAAGATCACAAATGAACAAACACCAAATACAAAAATTAGGAGAAAAAGACTAAAACTTCCCTGCTGCTTCGTCCAGTGGGATAAGAGGACTAATTCAGTCCTTTTGAGTTTCTCCCTCTGAATGAAGCAGCATGGAAGTAGAAGTTCTTTTCTCCCACTGGATGAAGCAGCAGGGAAGTTTTAGTCTTCTGCTTTTTGAATTTGGTGTTTGTTCGCTTGTGATCTTATTTAAGCTTGACAAAGGCCAGTCGGCAGAAAATTTGCGCCTGTCTTGTCTGGTTGTATTAATACGTGTTCTGATTCTGTTTTTGTGTTTTTCTGGTTCTTCAGCAGATTTAGTTCTCTTTTTGTTTCACGGACACATTCAGAAGAGACTAATAGACACTTCTGAAGAGACTAATAGACACTTCTGAAGAAACTAATAGACACCTTCTCAAGAGACTAATAGACACCTTCCCAAGAGACTAATAGACACCTTCTGAAGAGACTAAGAGTAAGACTAAGAGACACCTGAAGAGGCTAATGGACACCTGAAGAAGAGACAAATGGACACATTCTGAAGGGACTAATGGACACATTTCGAAGGGTTTAATGACACATTCTGAAGACATTAATGGACACATTCTGAAGGGACTAATGGACACATTTCGAAGGGTTTAATGACACATTCTGAAGACACTAATGGACACATTCTGAAGAGACTAATGGACACATTCTGAAGAGACTAATGGACACATTTTGAAGAGATTAATGGACATATTTTGAAGAGTTTGACACTGTGAAGAGTTTACTGGCCTGTTGAGAACAGACTAATGGACATATTGTGAAGACACTAGTGGACACATTCTGAAGAGACTAATAGACACATTTTGAAAAGACTAATGGATACGTGCTGAAGACTTAAATGACAAACACTTTAATCATGCATTCTGAATAGACTAGTGGACACATTTTGTGTGGTAGTGATAATGGTTGACTTGTGGTTGCTTTACATATTTCCGCCTGTAGCATGTTTTTGTGAGGCACTTAGGGCTTTGTGAGATGAAATGCTGTACAAATGGTCATAATATTTGTGTATGTCATTTTGTTTCTTACCTACAAAAAAAATCAGTTTTAATTTTTCTCGACCCCCACCACCACTACCACCATCACCCACTCATGGGGATGTCGGGGTCTCTTTCAGTATAAATAATATCCCCACATTCTGGAAATTCTGTGCTAGAAATGCCCGCTTTTCTGTCACTCTCTTTGTTTCTGCTTTGTTCCTTTGCTTTCTGTCATTTCTTCCTATCAATTTCTGCCTTTGCTGGTCTGTTCACCTGTATGTGTTCGCTAAAGTCTTATACACTGTCATTTAGGATTGATATTTGGGTACATTATGTATTAAGTGCAATTTTGGCTCCGTTGAAATGAGATATGCGGAAGCAATTTTAGATAAGTTGGGACTGTTTTTATATATGGTTGTGTCCTTAGTTATGTTTAAATTTGTATTCAGGTGTGTTTTTTAAATCCCCTGTGCGATAAATTGGATGGAGTGGTTAGTGCCAGGGGCATCTCCTTAGATTATGTGCACAAATGCATTGATATGCATACTTAATTTTCTTTTCCTGTTTTTTTCTTGTTGAAGTATTGTGTGTGTTTTGAAACAATAATAGTAATTTCTCTCTGATTATTAGTAAAATTGCATGTGTGTGTGTGTGTGTGTGTGTGTGTGTGTGTGTGTGTGTGTGTGTGTGTGTGTGTGTGTGTGTGTGTGTGTGTGTGTGTGTGTGTGTGTGTGTGGTTAAAAAAGCAGTAGTATCAGCATACAGCTAAACCACTTTATATCTAAACTGTTTGTATTACAACATGACATGACATGTGTTGTTGTTTAGATGACAGTGTCAGATTTAGCACAGTAAAACCACTGTTTCTGTTTAAGCAGTTTGCATTACGAAATGACATGACATGTGTTGTTGTTGTTTAGATTTTCTTTCATCCAACTTTGATTGGCTCTCATGTAATGATGTATCAAGCATTAAGAATTAATGATGTATCAAGCATTAAGAATTAATGATTTAGGTATTTCAGTTTCTGTGAGAAGTATTAGGATCAGAATCAGTAAGGATACATGTATTACTTTTTCTTTTTGTAACAGTTACAATCGGTGCTTAGTTTATAATTACTATTATTATTATTAATAGGCTGTGGTAATGATGATGATTATAATGATGATGATGATGTGATGATGATTTAAGTGGCCCAGTTAATAAGTTGTACATTTCAGTTCATCATCATCATCGTCATCATCATCATCACTGTGTGTCTTATGAATATTAATAACTCTTTGTACTGCTGGCATGGAGACCTGTTGTCTTTGAATGTTCTGCAGTTTTCATCCACCACTGATGAAGAGGTGACCATCTTTGACAGTTTGTTCATGTGGGGCCATTTTTAGATCTTTTACTCTTTCAGCCTATCTACCACCTGTATACTGTAGGCTGGTGGACAGGGTGAGGGAATGAAAGATTTAAGTTTGGGGGAAAACAGCTCTTATAGTTTAGAAAAGTTTGGTAGTTTTAAAAGGAAACAGACTTGGGCACCTGAGTCCGCCAAACAGCCCAACTTGTGTCCTGTTACTGTCTGATCTGTAGTGGTGTTCTGTGTTTTATAGTCTGTTACTTGTTGTAGCAAAAGCTTTTCAGTGGACTATGAGAGGTTTTGACCTGCATGTTGATTGACCTTCACCCGTCCCTTGGTGCAACAGTCTGTGATTTTCTCAATTTCTGATGATTTCTGTCCACCTGTCAGCTATCAGTAATCGGTGAAATATTTCATAAATCTGTCCACAGTTAACCCTTTGATTCCCACACCCTATCCACCAGCATCTTGCATTGTCAACCATGATAGCAAAGTAAACATTTAACCCTTTGACTCCCTCACCCTATCCACCAGCTTCCTGCATTGTCCTTTGACTCCCTCACCCTATCCACCAGCTTCCTGCGGAAGCTGGTGGATAGGATGAGGGAATCAAAGGGATAGTGTTTTGCATTTGGGGGATAGGGTGTGGGGGTCAAATGATTAATGTTGTTTTTCCACATGTTCTTTGATCTGACTTTCCTCCCAATACATTGTGACTTCAGTGATAGTCTGTACAAAGGCTGATAATCTGCTGGTGTAGCCCTGTGATAGTCTGTACAAAGGCTGATGATCTGCTGGTATAGCCCATGTGATACGATAGTCTGTACAAAGGCTGATAATCTGCTGGTGTAGCCCTGTGATAGTCTGTACAAAGGCTGATAATCTGCTGGTATAGCCCTGTGATAGTCTGTACAAAGGCTGATAATCAGCTGGTATAGCCCTTTGATAGTCTGTACAAAGGCTGATAATCTGCTGGCATAGCCCTTTGATAGTCTGTACAAAGGCTGATAATCTGCTGGTATAGCCCTTTGATAATCTGTACAAAGGCTGATAATCAGCTGGTATAGCCCTTTGATAGTCTGTACAAAGGCTGATAATCAGCTGGTATAGCCCTTTGATAGTCTGTACAAAGGCTGATCATCTGCTGGTATAGCCCTTTGATAGTCGGTACAAAGACTGATCATCTGCTGGCATAGCCCTTTGATAGTCTGTACAAAGACTGATCATCTGCTGGCATAGCCCTTTGATAGTCTGTACAAAGGCTGATCATCTGCTGGTATAGCCCTATGATAGTCTGTACAAAGGCTGATAATCTGCTGGTATAGCCCTGTGATAGTCTGTACAAAGGCTGATGATCTGCTGGATAGCCCTGTGATAGTCTGTACAAAGGCTGATGATTGCTGGTATAGTCTTATGATAATCTGTACAAAGGCTGATGATCTGCTGGTATAGTCTTATGATAGTCTGTACAAAGGCTGATGATCTGCTGGTATAGCCTTATGATAGTCTGTACAAAGGCTGATGATCTGCTGGTATAGCCTTATGATAGTCTGTACAAAGGCTGATGATCTGTGGTATAGCCTTATGATAGTCTGTACAAAGGCTGATGATCTGCTGGTATAGCCTTATGATAGTCTGTACAAAGGCTGATGATCTGTGGTATAGCCTTATGATAGTCTGTACAAAGGCTGATGATCTGTGGTATAGCCTTATGATAGTCTGTACAAAGGCTGATGATCTGCTGGTATAGCCCTTTGATAGTCTGTACAAAGGCTGATGATCTGCTGGTATAGTCTTATGATAGTCTGTACAAAGCCAAAGGCTGATGATCTGCTGGTATAGCCCTTTGATAGTCTGTACAAAGGCTGATGATCTGCTGGTATAGGCCCACCTGCATGTTGGCATGTTACTTTGTGTTTTTCACTGTGGCTTTGACAAAGGTTTCCCATCAATTATCAGATGTTGCATGTCACTTTTCATTTTGTAATTGTTGATTTTAGCAAAGCTCTTTTCTCAGTGGTGAATGGGAGTTTTTAACCCCAGTATTTTACCCCAATAAGGAATTTTCAGATCTGTGTGTTCATTTGTGCTTTTTATACTTTTTAATTACTTTTTTTTTTTTTACCACAAACAGTAGTCTGCTATGTGTGAATTTTTTCCCATCCTTTATATGATTTAACATTTTCATTCTGCCTTTTCTTCAAGCAACAGTTTTTGAGCACAAGAGGATTTTATACAGTGTTAATAGCAACAGTTTCTGAGCACAAGAGGGTTTTATACAGTATAAATAGCAACAGTTTCTGAGCACAAGAGGATTTTATACAGTGTAAATAGCAACAGTTTCTGAGCACAAGAGGATTTTTATACAGTGTGAATAGTAGCATTTTCTGAGCACAAGAGGATTTTATACAGTGTAAATAGCAACAGTTTCTGAGCACAAGAGGATTTTTATACAGTGTGAATAGTAGCATTTTCTGAGCACAAGAGGATTTTATACAGTGTAAATAGCAACGGTTTCTGAGCTGTGCATGAAATGCTTTTACTCATGTAAGCAAAAACAGTTTCTAAGCCATGTATGAGAGGTTTACTTGGGATAAGGTTTTTACACGTGTAAGCAAAAACAGTTTCTAAGCCATGCATGGGAGGTTTTTTACTCAGGATAAGGTTTTTATGCATGTAAGCAATAACAGTCTCTTAGCCATGTATGAGACTTGAGAGGTTTTTACTCAGGATAAGGTTTTTACACGTGTAAGCAATGACAGTCTCTTAGCCATGTATGAGAGGTTTTTACTCAGGTTAAGGTTTTTACGCATGTAAGCAATGACAGTCTCTTAGCCATGTATGAGAGGTTTTTACTTGGGGTAAGTTACTGGTTTGTGACAGGATTTCATCAGGTCAGGTGGGTGTCTTCCTGGTATGACAGTACAAACTGAGACCCAGTGTACAGCTTGCGTACTGTGTAAAAAAGTACCCATGATAGTAAAGGAGTGCCCTCGGCAAGATTATGTTGAAAAGTCCAATCACAGGCACACAAAAATACATACAGAAAAAAAAAATCCTGTTTCACCATGTTATCCCTGCACAGAGCAGTGTGAATATCAACTGATCAGTCTGTTACTTGAAGAGAAAAGGAAAGAGCTTTTCTTCCTCCCCCACAGTGTGTGTGTGTGTGTGTGTGTGTGTGTGTGTGTGTGTGTGTGTGTGTGTGTGTGTGTGTGTGTGTGTGTGTGTTTGTGTGTGTGTGTGTGTAGGGGGGGTGCTGGGGGGCTCTTTCAGTATAAATAATTCAGAGCTAGAAATTTCTCTTTTCTGTCACTGTCTTTGTTTCTGCCTTGTTCCTTTCCTTTTTGTCATTTCTTTTTATCGTTTTTGCCCTTGTTGGTCCAGACACCTGAATGTGTTTGATAAAGTGTTATGTACTTTCTCTTAGGATCGATAATTGGGTACATATATTGCGTGCATTTTTGGCTTTAGGGAAATGAGTATATAGGAAGCAGTTGAAGTAATTTAGGCCTGTTTTTATGTATGTTTTGGTGCCCTTTGTTATATTGGAATTTGTATTCAGGTATGATTTTTAACTCCCTTGTGATAAATTGGGCAGAGTTGTCCTTAGATTATGTGCGCAAATGCTTTGACATGTATACTTAATTTTCTTTTCCTTTTTTTCTTCTTAAGTTTTGTTAATGTTTTGAAATTGTTACAGCCCTGATATGGCTTTACGCAGTCATCTGGGCTTTACAACCAAAAATGACAATAACATTAACAGCAAGCTTTTCTTTTGTTTTGATCACAAGGATAAGATCACATACAAGGATTTTGAAGCTGTTTGGAACTGTCTCTCGCTCTCTGGGTCAGTGATTTATTCAAACAAAAATAAAAATGAAACACACTTTCAAAGTTGGGTTTTATGTGTGCATGTGTGTATATATATATATACATACATAATTATATATAATTTAGTCCAGATCTTGCAGGTTTCTATTTACAATGTTTATAAATGTTCAGGGTGGTAGATGTAAGAGTTTGTGATTGTGGTTGGATGCTCGACTCTGCCATGCTGTGGATTATGCAGTAGTTGTCTTACTGGAGTTAGCTGAAAGCCGAGCATGGAATGACATGAATGTTGAGCTGGTGATGTGTCAGTCACTTTACTGAGATCTTCTGGCTGACTGGTTGTGTGGCAAGCTGTCTTCACTGGATACACTGACAACAAAGTTCAGTGTAAACTCTGGCTGACTGCTGGTTGTGTGGCAAACTGTCTTCACTGGATATACTGACATCAAAGTTCAGTGTAAACTGACTGACTGCTGGTTGTGTGGCAAACTGTCTTCACTGGATACACTGACATGGAAGTTCTGTGGTAAACTCTGTTTATAACTAGAAACGACTGGAGGGCTACTTTGCATTCGTTTTTGCATTTCTTTCAGGTTTTTCATGCTATATTTGTTGACAAAAAAAAAAAAAAAAAAAAAAAGTTGAATATTACAATAATTGGACTGTCATTAATTTTGTTTCTTTGTTTTTTTGTTTTGTTTATTTAGTTAGTTGTTGTTTCTTTCAAGTAATATTCATAATTAACTGTTTGGTTAGTTGTTGTTTCTTTCAAGTAATCATTAAAGTAACTGTTTTCTGTCCTTCTTTGCAGGGGGACTTGGCAAAGAAAAAGATCTACCCAACACTATGGTGAGTGCAGACTTGATCCAACACTGCCTCTCGTCACTGTCAGTGTAGGTGTACAGGAGAATGCTGAGTAATAGTTTCAGTCTCACAAGATTACGTCTCTGCATTCAGAACAAGGTCCCTAAGCATTATATCAGCACTGTGTGAATGTGCGGAGTATCACTGTCAGGTGAATAGCCCCTCCAGCCACAGTCACAGGGTTCACGCATAATGAGAGCCAACATAATGTATAGGTTACCAGGATTCACCGAAAGGGGGAGAGAATGATGAATCCATCGGCACTGACTCCATCACGACTGGAAACGCACAACGGACCATGATTAATGACCAGTTGGAATTTCCGTGTGCGTGTGGAAGGAGATTCACCACCAAACGCGGCATGAAGATCCACAGGACAAAATGGGCTGTTTGAAGACACATACGAACCAGCAGCAGCGCACTGCGATAGCAGGTGAGACGTTGGATGACCAAGGCCGGGAATTAAACCATAGTGCCAAGGACATCCACGCTGACGGTTCTGATGCGGATTTTGCACAAGCTCTTAACACCAAACGTGGAAAACTCAATTTGCCGCCTGCCGGTGCAAAAGAACAATGGGAGAAATTAGATGAGGAACTTGTCCTTAAGCTGAATGCGCTAATAGGGAACAGTACGCTGGAACACAAACTTGACACATACGGAGACATCATATACTCTATCTGCAGGGACACTTATGGAGTGAAGCAGCCAAAGACAAAAACGCCTCCCCAGAAATCCAGAAGACAGCAACAGATGGAGAGCATCCGGAGGGAGAAAAGGAAGCTTAAAAAGCGAATGAAAACTGCCTCAGAATTCGAGAAGCAAGGGCTCCTGGAACTCTGGAAAGATCTGAAGGCCAAACACAATGCTCTCAGCAAAGTGGAATCAGCAAGGCGAAGAAAGAGCAAAAAGAAGAAGACTCAAGATCGTTTCTTCAAAGATCCCTTTGACTTTGCAAGAAAGCTGTTTGAACAACCCAAATCAGGGACTCTCACAGTGGGCAAGGAAACCCTAGAGCAGCATCTCAGGGAAACATATTCCGATTCTCAGCGCAAGGCACCACTCGAAATCCAGAATCTGGTTTGGCCTGCAGCGCCAGAAGGAAAATTCAATAACAAACCACCAACACTGGATGAAGTGAAGAACGTAGTAAAGAAAGCCAGAGCCAAGTCAGCACCTGGACCAAACGGAATACCATACCTGCTCTACAAGAAATGCCCAAAAGTGCTCGAGTGGCTCCACAAGATGATTCGATCAGCATGGAGGAACCAGAAGATCAGCGACCAATGGATGAGAGCTGAAGGAGTGTACATTCCGAAGGAGCAGAACTCCAGCAGCATCAATCAGTTCAGGCCAATATCACTTCTGAACGTCGAGGGGAAAATCTTCTTCTCTGTTATGGCAGCAAGATTGACAAAATACCTGACTGAAAACAAGTATCTGGATATGTCAGTCCAAAAGGGAGGCATACCAGGAATGCCTGGATGCTTGGAACATGCCACGTTGATTTGGGATGCCATCCAAAAAGCAAGAACAGAGAAGAGAGACATTGACGTAGTTTGGCTTGATCTGGCGAATGCATATGGATCAGTTCCACACGATATGATCCAGCTGGCTCTTGAAATGTATCACATCCCAGAAAACATCCGAACAATGCTGAGGAAGTATTTCCAAGGGTTCTCAATGCGGTTCTCTACCAAAGAATACACCACGGACTGGATAGACCTAGAGGTGGGCATTGCAATGGGCTGTGCAATCTCTCCCATACTGTTCGTGTTGGCAATGGAAGTCATCTTGAAAGCTGCAATGAAGAGTTCAGGTCCAGTGAATCTGGGAGATGGATACCAGATGCCTCCTCTGAAAGCTTTCATGGATGACACAACAGTCTTGTCCACGGATGAGGAAGAGACACACCGAATCTTAAAGCAGCTGGATGAGCTGGTGGCCTCTTCAAGAATGAGGTTCAAACCTAAGAAATCCCGAAGTCTCTCACTGCGAAAAGGAAAAGTGGCAGATTCAGTCAAATTCATGGTAGCCAACCAAGCCATCCCCACTGTCACAGAAGAGCCAGTAAAAAGTCTCGGAAGATGGTATGATGACTCCCTGAAAGACACACAAAGGGATGTGAAACCAAGCAAACAGCAGAAGAAGGCCTGAAGAAAATAGATAACTGCGGACTGCCAGCAAATACAAAGTCTGGTGTCTACAGTTCATGCTGATACCAAAACTGCTGTGGCCACTGCTAATCTATGACATTTGCACCAGCACAGTCGAAGCAATGGAAGCCAAAATCAACAAATACACAAGAAAATGGCTCGGTGTCCCACCTGGTCTCACTGATGTTGCATTCTACTGTCGTCAAGCAATGCTGAAGCTACCTCTCAAATCCATAGTGGAGGAATACAAAGTTGGAAAAGCAAGACTGTTGAGCATGCTGGAGGAATCGGAAGACAATATCGTGAGATCAGTTCATCCAAAGCTGAGAACTGGCAGAAAGTGGAAAGTCCAAGAGCTGTAAACAATTCAGAGTAGAAACTCTTTCTGTCACTGTTATTGGATTCACACTGCCCCTGTCATTCTTACGGGCTTGTGGCAACACAATATGCGATAAGTGATGATTTCCTAAAGACGAAATTGGGTAAATATAGCGTCATTTTGGTTTGAAGGAAATGAGTATATAGAAAGAGTGCAGTAAGGCCGTCTTATGTATGGTCCCATTGTAATTGGAAACTTGGTACAGGTAGATTTTTAAATCCATTGTACGATAATTGGCAATGTCCTCTAAGTTTAACTTGCCTCCTCAGATCTTAATTTTCTTTCCCTCTTGCTTAAGTTTTGTAATGTTGAAAATTGACGACCCTGCATGTTTCGCAGTCATGGTACAACAAAATGACAATAACATTAACAGCAAGCTTTTGCTATTGTGTATCCAAGGATAAGTACTACAGGATTGGACAGCTGTTTGGAATGTCTTACTGGGTGGATTTATCAAAAAAAATAACCAATGAACAGCACTCAAATTGGTTAGGGACATTGTTTTATTAATACAACATAGGAAAAATTTGTCCAGATCTTGCAGGTTTCTATTTACACATGTTTAAAATGGTTCGGTGGTAGATGTAGAGTGTGATGGGGTGGATGCTGACTCTCCCATGCAGTGGGATTATACCAGAGTTGTCTCGATTAGCGAAACAGCATGAAGACAGACATGTTGACTGGTGATTGATCAGTGATTTGATGAATCTTCGGGCCCTCGAAAGGTATGGGAAGCTGTCTTCACTGAACACGACAACAAAGTTCATTGTAAACTCTGAGTAAGCTGGTTGTGTGGCAAAATTCTTCTGCCGCATAAGTAGGTCGTGACAAGTGGTTGTGTGGCAACTGTCTTCACTGATACACTACGAATTCTGTGGTAAACTGTATGAACTAGATAACACGTGAGGGCATGCAGGCAGTCCAGGTTTCATGCTGAAATTGTGACAAGGAAGAAACAAAAAAAAAAGTTGAATATTCAATAAGGATTATAATTCTGTACTGTGTTTGTTAGTTGTTGTTGTTGCTCAGTTAGTCATAATAACTGGGTACTTGTGTTTCTTCAAGACCATAAATAACTGTTTCGCCTTCCACGGGGATTGGAAAAAAAAAAAAAAAAAAAAATGCTCTCGTCATGTCGGGTAGGTGTACAGGAGTGCATACATAGGATTCAGCCCAGATCCCGTCCTGCATTCAGAACAAGGTCCCTAGCAATATCACCTGTGCTAAATGGGGGTATACTGTCAGAAGACCCCCTCGCACTACAGGTTCACCTAAGAGAGCCATCATAATTTATAGGTTACCACCTAAGCTCATAGAGGAATTGCATGAACAGGTTTTTGCACCTTTTTAATTTCTGTCTTGTCAAGCTTCATGTGTGTTGCAACTGTTTTTTTTGTGTGTGTGTGTGTGTGTGTTGTGTGTGTGTGTGTGTGTGTGTGTTGTGTGTGTTGTTTAGAATTATTGAAGAGAGGAGGAGTGGGAGTGGATAGCTTGTTGATTCAGTAAATATCGTACAAGGGATATACGACGCAGAGGCATGCATGCGTGCACAATACACACCACACACGCACACACAACGCACATCTCACACACATACACACACACACACACACACACACACACACACACTCACACACACACACACACACACACACACACACACACACACACACACACACACACACACACACACACACACACACACACACACACACACACACACACCACACACACTGTCATGAATCCTTGGGGGTGGGATGGGATATAATTAGTGATATAAATTTAACCATTAGACTCTCACACCCTGTCCACTAGCATCATGCATTGTCAACCACGTTAGTAAAGCAAATGCTTAACCCTTTGATTCCCTCATCCTATCCACCAAGGGTTCCTTACAGAGCATTGCACTCCTCCACCAGGCTCAGTTTTGGGCTTTCTTCATTTGGGCCAGTGTACCATGGACAGCAAAGAAAACAAACGAGACAGTCTTGATGGAGGCAGACACAAGTAGATCATTCATAAGGAAGATTAGGAAAAGACAGGCAACATTCTTAGGCTATTTTATGAGGAAAGGGGAATTGGAACACCTGGTCACAATGGGAAAGCTGGAAGGAAAGAGAGCACCTGGTAGACCCAGGCTGAAGACAGGGAGGGTGGAAGAATGCTTGAGCAACAAGAGATAGAGACAGATGGAAGTCCATAATTGCCAACGCCATGCAGTAAGGCACCTGATGATGATGATGATGGGCTAGTGTCCATTCACCTGCCTTTATTCCCTCGTGGGGATGTCAAGATCTCATTCTGTATAGATAGTATCCTCACCTTCTGGAAATTCTGTGCTAGAAATTTCCTCTTTTCTGTCATTGTCTTTGTTTCTGCCTTATTCCTTTGCTTTGTCATTTCTTCCCATCTACCTTGCTGGTCCGTTCGCCTGTATTATGTATGTGTTTGATGAAGTCTTTCATACTTTCTCTTAGGATTGATAATTGGGTACGAATATTAAGTGCATTTTTGGCTCTAGGGAAATGACATATGCTGAAGCAGTTTTAGGTAATTTAGGCTTGTTTTTATATATGTTTTGGTGTCCTTAGTTACGTTTAAATATGTGTGCAGGTATGTTGTTTTAAATCCCCTGTGCGATAAATTGGATGGAGTGGTCAGCACCAGGGGCATGTCCTTAGATTATGTGAACAAATGCATTGATATGTGTACTTAATTTTCTTTTCCTTTTTTCCCCTTATAAGAGGTATTGTATATGTTTTGAAACATTTAGCCCTGATATGGCTGTACGCAGTCGGCTGGGCTTTAAGCAAAAATAACAACAGCAATAGCAATAACTGGCCTTCATCTGTTTTCTGTGCACCTTCTACATGTCTGCTATAGTCTGCTGGCTTAACTGTTCCATTGGGTGTTCCACCCTAGTGCCTGTCTTGTGATGTTGTGTGGAGGTCTGTGCAGTGTGGTCCAGTCCCACTTCTGTGTCTTTAATATTCTTGCTGATGGCAATCTGGAATGTTATGAATTTGATATCAAACCACCATGATGTTGTAATGTGATACAGGGCTGCCGGTTGTGTTATGGTCCCTGTTCTCCAGACTGATTTAGCCTGACTGTGTATTACATGGTTTACAAGACAGAGTGTAATAATATGCAGAATCACTAATATATCACAAAGACACACCATAGACTACAGATTATACTACAACAGATAGTCACACTAGACATACGTATTTATATAAGATAAAGACAGCTTCATAGATCCGTATTATAAGATCACAAGACAGCACATGACTTACTGATTTATAACATAAACATATATAGACACAATAAAGGACATATTGCTGTTTATATACATAGATGCTGTCACATAGACTTCTTATTGCTATGCTGTAAAGACAC
Organism: Monoplex corrugatus; assembly: GCA_030674185.1. Lineage (NCBI taxonomy): Eukaryota > Metazoa > Mollusca > Gastropoda > Littorinimorpha > Ranellidae > Monoplex > Monoplex corrugatus. The sequence continues at coordinate 2,812,655 of CM060312.1, read as the reverse complement.
ACACATAGACATACTGTATTATATATAAAGACAGCACACATAGACATACTGTATTATACTATAAAGACAGCACACATAGACATACTGTATTATACTATAAAGACAGCACACATAGACATACTGTATTATACTATAAAGACAGCACACATAGACATACTGGTTTATACTATAAAGACAGCACACATAGACATACTGTATTATACTATAAAGACACACACATAGAGATAGTATATTGATTACTATAAATAGACAGCACACATAGACATATTGTATTATACTATAAAGACAGCACACATAGAATACATTGTATTATATAAGTAAAGACAGCACACATAGACATACTGTATTATACTATAAAGACAGCACACATAACATACTGTATTATACTATAAAAGACAGCACACATAGACATACTGTATTATAATAAGATAAAGACAGCACACATAGACTACTGTATTATATAATAAGATAAAGACAGCACACATAGACATACTGTATTATATAGATAAAGACAGCACAACATAGACATACTGTATTATATAGTAAAGACAGCACAATAGACATACTGTATTATATATAAAGACAGCACACATAGACATACTGTATTATAATAAGATAAAGACAGCACACATAGACATACAGTATTATAATAAGATAATGACAGCACACACAGACATACTGTATTATACTATAAAGACAGCACACATAGACATACTGTATTATACTATATAAACACAGCACACATAGACATACTGTATTATACTATAAACACAGCACACATAGACATACGTATTATACTATAAACCACACATACTACGTTTATATAACACAGCACATAGACATACAGTATTATACTATAAACACAGCACACATAGACATACTGTATTATACTATAAACACAGCACACATAGACATTACTGTATTATACTATAAACACAGCACACATAGACATACTGTATTATAGTATAAACACAGCACACATAGACATACTGTATTATACTATAAACACAGCACACATAGACATACTGTATTATACTATAAACACAGCACACATAGACATACAGTATTATACTATAAAGACAGCACGCATAGACATACTGTATTATTACTATAAATACCACACACATAGACATACTGTATTATACTATAAAGACAGCACACAGAGATACTGTATTATACTATATAGACAGCACACATAGACATACTGTATTATACTATAAACACAGCACACATAGACATACTGTATTATACTATAAACACAGCACACATAGACATACAGTATTATACTATAAAGACAGCACACATAGACATATTGTATTATACTATAAAGACAGCACACATAGACATACTGTATTATACTATAAAGACAGCACACAGAGATACTGTATTATACTATATAGACAGCACACATAGACATACTGTATTATACTATAAAGACAGCACACAGACATACTGTATTATACTATAAAGACAGCACATATAGACATGCTGTGTTATACTATAAAGACAGCACACATAGACATACTGTATTATACTATAAAGACAGCACACATAGACATACTGTATTATACTATAAAGACAGCACACATAGACATACTGTATTATACTATAAAGACAGCACACATAGACATACAGTATTATACTATAAAGACAGCACACATAGACATATTGTATTATACTATAAAGACAGCACACATAGACATACTGTATTATACTATAAAGACAGCACACAGACATACTGTATTATACTATATAGACAGCACACATAGACATACTGTATTATACTATAAAGACAGCACACAGACATACTGTATTATACTATAAGACAGCACACATAGACATACTGTATTATACTATATAGACAGCACACATAGACATACTGTATTATACTATAAAGACAGCACACATAGACATACTGTATTATACTATATAGACAGCACACATAGACATACTGTATTATACTATATAGACAGCACACATAGACTTTACTGTATATACTATAAAGACAGCACACAGACATACTGTATTATACTATAAAGACAGCACATATAGACATGCTGTGTTATACTATAAAGACAGACACATAGACATACAATATTGTACTATAAAGACAGCACATATAGACATACTGTATTATACTATAAAGACAGCACACATAGACATACAGTATTATGATAAGATAAAGACATCACACATAGACATACTGTATTATACTATAAAGACAGCACACATAGACATACTGTATTATACTATAAAGACAGCACACATAGACATACTGTATTATAATAAGATAAAGACAGCACACATAGACATACTGTGTTATACTATAAAGACAGCACACATAGACATACAGTATTATGATAAGATAAAGACAGCACACATAGACATACTGTATTATACTATAAAGACAGCACCATAGACATACAGTATTATGATAAGATAAAGACAGCACACATAGACATACTGTATTATACTATAAAGACAGCACACATAGACATACTGGTGTTATTATTAAAGACAGCACACATAGACATACTGTATTATACTATAAAGACAACACACATAGACATACTGTATTATACTATAAAGACAGCACATATAGAGCTAGTGTGTTATAATAAAAAGACAGCACACATAGACATACTGTATTATACTATAAAGACAGCACACATAGACATATTGTATTATACTATAAAGACAGCACACATAGACATATTGTATTATACTATAAAGACAGCACACACAGACATACTGTATTATACTATAAAGACAGCACACATAGACATACTGTATTATACTATAAAGACAGCACACATAGACATATTGTATTATACTATAAAGACAGCACACATAGACATACTGTATTATACTATAAAGACAGCACACATAGACATACTGTATTATAATAAGATAAAGACCACACATAGACATACTGTATTATACTATAAACACAGCACACATAGACATACAGTATTATAATAAGATAAAGACAGCACACATAGACATACAGTATTATACTATAAAGACAGCACACATAGACATACTGTATTATACTATAAAGACAGCACACATAGACATACTGTATTATACTATAAAGACAGCACACATAGACATACAGTATTATACTATAAAGACAGCACACATAGACATACTGTATTATACTATAAAGACAGCACACATAGACATACTGTATTATACTATAAAGACAGCACACATAGACATACAGTATTATACTATAAACACAGCACACATAGACATACAGTATTATACTATAAAGACAGCACACATAGACATACAGTATTATACTATAAAGACAGCACACATAGACATACTGTATTATACTATAAAGACAGCACACATAGACATACTGTATTATACTATAAAGACAGCACACATAGACATACAGTATTATACTATAAAGACAGCACACATAGACATACTGTATTTAACTATAAAGACAGCACACATAGACATACAGTATTATACTATAAAGACAGCACACATAGACATACAGTATTATACTATAAACACAGCACACATAGACATACTGTATTATACTATAAACACAGCACACATAGACATATTGTATTATAATAAGATAAAGACCACACACATAGACATATGATAAGATAAAGACATTGTTGCAGGTGGCTGTTTCGCGATGGTCTGTTACCGCCCAAAACGTTCTTCATCGGCTATGCCCGCAGCAAACTGACCATGGAGGACATCAAGAAAAATGTCGTGCCCTTCATGAAGGTATGGACTTGGGATTTTTTACCTTTATGGCTTGATATAATCCTGTTGGTTTTTTCTTTCTTTCTTTTTCTTTTTGGAGAGGTGGGGGTGATTTATTTAGTTTTGTTTTTGTTTTCATTTTGGCCATTATCTCCAGCTTAAATGATTACAGGAAAGTATAATAATAAATAATAATAAAGAGCATTTATATAGCGCCTAATCTGATGAAAACAAGAGCCCTAAGCGCTTACAGGTATCACGCAGACACAACCAAACACACACACACACACACACACACACACACACACACACACACACACACACACACACACACACACACACACACACACACACACACACACACACACACACACGCACACACACACCAGCCGACATTCAAGGCTCAAAAGACAACAAGGGGGGATTTGGGGAAGTTAGGTGGTAGAGTCTTTATAAGTATCATGAGAGGGACTGGAAGAGATGGGTTTTCAGAGAGGACTTGAAAGAAGTGAGAGTCGCAGAGTGGCGAACAGAGACAGGGAGCTGATTCCAGATTACAGGGGCCTGATAGGAAAAGGAGCGTTGACCATAGGTTTTAGTGTGACAGAATGGTATGCGGAAGGTACGAGTATCAGCCGAGGAATGAAGTTGACGAGAGGGGGTGTACAGATGGAGGAGGTCAGAGATGTAAGGGGGTGCAAGACCGTTGAGAGACTTAAAACATAACAAAGCAATCTTGTAGCGAATTCTCTTTTCAACAGGTAACCAGTGAAGAGATTTGAGAAGAGGAGTGACATGAGAGGAACGAGATTTTCTGAAGATGAGCCTAGCAGCATTGTTTAGAACTTTTTGAAGCTTTTTGAATGAGAGAGAAAGGACAGCCCGAGAGGAGGGAGTTGCAGTAGTCGAGACGAGAGAGAACAAAGGCACAGAGGAGAGTTTTGGTGGCTTCGACAGAGAGGATATTGCGAATAGAAGAAATTCTGCGTATCTCAAGATAGCATAATCTGCAAACATTCTGGACGTGTTTTTCAAAGGACAGGGTGTTATCAAGAGTGACTCCAAGATTGCGGACAGTGGAAGATAGTGGAATGTCAGATCCAAGCAGAGAGACAGACAGAGGAAGGGAAGAACACTTAGCCAATGTGGTGGGAGAGATAAGGCTAAGTTCAGTTTTAATGGGGTTGAGTTGAAGTTTGTTTACAGTCATCCAGGAGTGAACATCAGAAATGCAGCCTTGGGTTTGTCTGATTATAGAGGGCAGTTGTGGGAGGGAACCAGAAGTATAGAGTTGGTTGTCATCAGAAAAGCTATGATGGGACATAGAGTGAAGTCGCATAATTTCAGAGAGGGGTTGTGTGTACAGCACAAATAGGATGGGACCTAAAACAGAGCCTTGGGGCACACCAAACTGGAGGGTAGCGGGTGCAGAGGATGAACAACAGACAGAGACTGTTTGAGTGCGATTGGAGAGGTAGGACTGGAACCAAGACAGAGCGATGTCAGAGATACCGAACACTTTATGGAGACGTGTGAGCATGATAGAATGGTCGATGGTGTCGAATGCAGCCGAGAGTACATTGCTTTAATGTTTATGTCCTTTTGTCCTGAAACTGATAATCTTGTTTCTATATTTTGTACACTTAACATAGGCCAGTTGGTCAGATGTTTGTGCCTGTCTTAAAAAAGCCAGGTGGCCAACGTGTGCCTGTCTGAACAAAGGCCAGTTGGTCAGACATTTGTGTCTGTCTGAACAAAGGCCAGTTGGTCAGACATTTGTGTCTGTCTGAACAAAGGCCAGTTGGTCAGACATTTGTGTCTGTCTTAACAAAGGCCAGACATTTGTGTCTTAACAAAGGCCAGACATTTGTGTCTGTCTTAACAAAGGCCAGACATTTGTGTTTCTTAACAAAGGCATTGTCCAGATATTTGTGTCTGTCTTAACAAAGGCTAGATATTTGTGTCTGTCTTAACAAAGGCCTGTTGTCCAGATATTTGTGTCTGTCTTAACAAAGGCTAGATATTTGTGTCTGTCTTAACAAAGGCTAGATATTTGTGTCTGTCTTAACAAAGGCCTGTTGTCTAGATATTTATGTCTATCTTAACAAAGGCCAGACATTTGTGTCTGTCTTAACGAAGGTCTGTTGTCCAGATATTTGTGTGTGTGATAGTTTGTCAATGAGATTCACATTCTCTTGACATGTGTTGGTGTTGGTGTTGGTGTATATTATTTATAAGTACCGTTGTTGGTGTGGGTGTACATTATTTACAAGTACCATTGTTGGTGTGGGTGTACATTATTTACAAGTACCACTGTTGGTGTGGGTGTATATTATTTACATGTACCATTGTTGGTGTGGGTGTACATTATTTACAAGTACCGTTGTTGGTGTGGGTGTACATTATTTACATGTACCATTGTTGGTGTGGGTGTACATTATTTACATGTACCATTGTTGGTGTGGGTGTATATTATTTACAAGTACCATTGTTGGTGTGGGTGTATATTATTTACAAGTACCATTGTTGGTGTGGGTGTACATTATTTACAAGTACCATTGTTGGTGTGGGTGTACATTATTTACAAGTACCATTGTTGGTGTGGGTGTACATTATTTACAAGTACCATTGTTGGTGTGGGTGTACATTATTTACAAGTACCGTTATTGGTGTGGGTGTACATTATTTGCAAGTACCGTTGTTGGTGTGGGTGTATATTATTGCAAGTACCGTTGTTGGTGTGGGTGTACATTATTTACAAGTACCGTTGTTGGTGTGGGTGTACATTATTTACAAGTACCATTGTTGGTGTGGATGTATATTATTTACAAGTACCTTTGTTGGTGTGGGTGTACATTATTTACAAGTACCATTGTTGGTGTGGGTGTACATTATTTACAAGTATCATTGTTGGTGTGGATGTACATTATTTACAAGTACCATTGTTGGTGTGGGTGTACATTATTTACAAGTACCATTGTTGGTGTGAGTGTATATTATTTACAAGTACCATTGTTGGTGTGGGTGTACATTATTTACAAGTACCGTTGTTGGTGTGGGTGTACATTATTTACAAGTACCGTTGTTGGTGTGGGTGTACATTAATTACAAGTACTGTTGTTGGTGTGGGTGTACATTAATTACAAGTGCCATTGTTGCTGTGGGTGTACATTATTTACATGTACCATTGTTGGTGTGGGTGTATATTATTTACAAGTACCATTGTTGGTGTGGGTGTACATTATTTACAAGTACCGTTGTTGGTGTGGGTGTATATTATTTACAAGTGCCATTGTTGGTGTGGGTGTACATTATTTACAAATACCATTGTTGGTGTGGGTGTACATTATTTACAAGTACCATTGTTGGTGTGAGTGTATATTATTTACAAGTGCCATTGTTGGTGTGGGTGTACATTATTTACAAGTACCATTGTTGGTGTGGGCGTACATTATTTACAAGTACCATTTTATTTGCATTATTTGATTGAGGTATTGCTTTGCTAAAAAGTGAGTTGTCTTGATTGAAATGCTCTAAGAAACAGGATCTTTCTTTTAGTGTCCATATTGATTTTGATGTTGTGTCTGAATTTGTCTTCACATTCAGTAGTAAGAAAGAAATAACAGGTTTTGACAGGGTGTAACAGACATATACTCTCCCCCTCCTTCTCCGTCTCCAAAGAAAATACACACACACACACGCACACACTATTGCACAGTCACCACTAAAGATATCTACTTGCTTACCATGCGGATGTAAATGATAACATCTTAGCAGCAGTGATTTCCAGTGGGGATCTTCCTCTGCATGTGAAATTTGAATGCTGCTGGCTGTTAGGAGAAGGAAGTTCAGGTCTGACACCAAGTTCCTGTTTGAGGAAACTGAATTGCCTGTCATTCCTTAATGTAAGGTCAGTGGATATGTATGAAACAAGGTCAGCGTTCTAGTGGGTCCACAGGAAATATTTGTGGCAACTGTGAATCATCATTCCTGTTTGAGGAAACTGAATTGCCTGTCATTCCTTAATGTAAGGTCAGTGGATATGTATGAAACAAGGTCAGCGTTCTAGTGGGTCCACAGGAAATATTTGTGGCAACTGTGAATCATCATAAACTAGCTTGGTCTGGTCCTGGTCTTGTCTGTCACCTGCTATGACATGCTGTCCAAGACCATCCTTCAGGACACGTTGGAAGGAGGCAGGAGTCTGTCATCGAATTCAACAAAGGAAGAGCATAGTGGCAAGTATTGAAGATTGGAACTAGTTAGTAGCAAGTATTGAAGATTGGAACTAGTTGGTAACAAGTATTGAAGATTGGAACTAGTTGGTAACAAGTATTGAAGATTGGAACTAGTTAGTAGCAAGTATTGAAGATTGGAACTAGTTGGTAGCAAGTATTGAAGATTGGAACTAGTTAGTAGCAAGTATTGAAGATTGGAACTAGTTGGTAACAAGTATTGAAGATTGGAACTAGTTAGTAACAAGTATTGAAGATTGGAACTAGTTAGTAGCAAGTATTGAAGATTGGAACTAATTGGTAGCAAGTATTGATGATTGGAATAGTTGGTAACAAGTATTGAAGATTGGAACTAGTTGGTAACAAGTATTGAAGATTGGAACTAGTTGGTAACAAGTATTGAGATTGGAACTAGTTGGTAACAAGTATTGAAGATTGGAACTATTTGGTAGCAAGTATTGAAGATTGGAACTAGTTGGCGGCAAGTATTGAAGATTGGAACTAGTTGGCGGCAAGTATTGAAGATTGGAACTAGTTGGCTGCAAGTATTGAAGATTGGAACTGGTTGGCGGCAAGTATTGAAGATTGGCAGTATCTCATTATGCGTGACCTGCTCACTGCAGCCTCCCAGAAAAGTAATGGAAGATCCTGTCTGTTGTGGCTTGCCATCATTTTGATTGGAGTTTGAGGTTTGTTCAAGAGGGAGTCAGCATGTTCATACAATCCCAAGCACAGTCCATCCAAATCTGCCCACAGTTATTGGGCAGACTCCTTGGTCCTGCACAAAACCCTTTCCACCAGTAAGGTCTTGTAATACGGAGGAGAATGGAGCCTGTGAAACACTGACACCAGCAGAACAATTACAGTGTGAAGATGGGCAGCAAGCAAACCATAGGTTGTGTCGTGGGATGGGATTGAACTCAAGACATGAGATGATGAGTCCTCAGCTCTGTCAGTGGAGACAGCCAGCCTGCAAAAAGACAGTATCCAGTTATTATTGCCCCCAGCACCACACTGGGGTTAGATGATGATAATGACCCTGTAAAGCCCCGTCTGTCACAGTGAGATAATGACCCCTGTAAAGTCCTGTCTGTCACATTGAGGACCATGTGTTACAGGTGAAAAATGGAGAGGAGGACAAGCTGAAGGAATTCTTCAAGCTGAACGAATACGTGGCGGGTACCTATGACAAGACTGACGGGTTTGCTGCCCTCAACAAGGCCATAGTGGCCAGGGGTCAGTGTAATCGTCTCTTCTATCTGGCCTTGCCCCCCTCTGTGTACGAGTCTGTCACACTCAACATCAAGGCCGTCTGTATGGCCACACAGTGAGTATGTTTCCAATCTCCCATTAAAAAAGGATGGGGGAGATAGGTGGAGATTGTTTCATATCAACTAGATGTGCATGTATCTATGAAAAATATGTGTGAGCAGGAGTTTCTCAGCTTTTTTATTGGGGTATTATATGGTCAGTTTTCCTTTGAAAAAGTATGTTGGGGGGAGGGGAGACTGTTTCATATTGATCAGAGGGAAGTGTGTGTCTGTGGGTTTTTGTATATCTGTGACAAAAATGTGTGAACAGGATGTTTTCATCTCTTCTCTAGGGATCTTTACCCAATTTTGGTCGAAGCTGTGGACTGCTGAAGAGTTGCACAGTTAACCCTTTGACTCCCATACCCTGTCCATTAGCATTTTACATTGTCAACAATGCCAGTGAAGCAGAATCTTAACCCTTTGACTCCCATACCCTGTCCATTAGCATTTTGCATTGTCAGCCATGCCAGCGAAGCAAAACCTTAGTCCTTTGACTTCCTCACCCTATCCACCAGCTTCCTGCAGGAAGCTGGTGAATAGGGTGAAGAGTCAAAAGGTCATGGTTTTGCAGTTGGGGGACAGGGTGTGGAAGTCAGAGGGTTACACCACATAGATTTGCAGAATGAGCCCACTGTGGGCTGGTTAAGAAAACTGTGACCATACAGTCAAACTGATCTACACTATGGACATGTCATTGAGCATATTGCTTAGATTTCCTGTTTAACACCACAGGTGTCTGTCTCTCAAGACTGGTTGATATCAAGATATATTATAATAGTAAGGTTAAACCCTTGCCACACTGTACCATGTGTGTAGCGGTAGCAGACAGACGTGATGGTAGAAGACACAATTTGTTCAAAGTGGACACGATTGGAGAGTGAACAACTGGTTGTGTGACTTGTGTGGTCAGCGGCAAGTGGACACGGATGATTGTGGAGAAACCGTTTGGGCGTGACCTGGAGTCGTCCAACAGTCTGTCCTCTCACCTGTCCAACCTCTTCCAGGAGGAGGAGCTGTATCGTATCGACCACTACCTGGGCAAGGAGATGGTGCAGAACCTGATGGTGCTTAGGTAATTCATGCATTCCCCCCTCCCCCCCCAACACCCCAACACACATTATCTTCCTCGTATCTCTACCTGGTTCTTTCTGTTGACATTTGTGTTGTTTGCCTTCCTCTGTCTGTGCCTGATTTTTTCTGTCGACATTTGTATTGTTTGTCTTCCTCTGTCTGTGCCTGATTTTTTCTGTCGACATTTGTATTGTTTGTCTTCCTCTGTCTGTGCCTGATTTTTTCTGTCGACATTTGTATTGTTTGTCTTCCTCTGTCTGTGCCTGATTTTTTCTGTCGACATTTGTATTGTTTGTCTTCCTCTGTCTGTGCCTGATTTTTTCTGTCGACATTTGTATTGTTTGTCTTCCTCTGTCTGTGCCTGATTTTTTCTGTCGACATCTGTATTGTTTGTCTTCCTCTGTCTGTGCCTGATTTTTTCTGTCGACATTTGTATTATTTGCCTTCCTCTGTCTGTGCCTGATTTTTTCTGTCGACATTTGTGTTGTTTGTCTTCCTCTGTCTGTGCCTGATTTTTTCTGTCGACATTTGTATTGTTTGTCTTCCTCTGTCTGTGCCTGATTTTTTCTGTGACATTTGTATTGTTTGTCTTCCTCTGTCTGTGCCTGATTTTTTCTGTTGACATTTGTATTGTTTGTCTGTCTGTGCCTGATTTTTTCTGTTGACTTTGTATTGTTTGTCTGTCTGTGCCTGATTTTTTCTGTCGACATTTGTATTGTTTGTCTGTCTGTGCCTGATTTTTTCTGTTGACATTTGTATTGTTTGTATGTCTGTGCCTGATTTTTCTGTTGACATTTGTATTTGTATGTCTGTGCCTGATTTTTTCTGTTGACATTTGTATTGTTTGTATGTCTGTGACTGATTTTTTCTGTCGACATTTGTATTGTTTGTATGTCTCATTGTCTGTGCCTGATTTTTCTGTTGACATTTGTATTGTTTGTATGTCTCATTGTCTGTGCCTGATTTTTCGTGACATTTGTATTGTTTGTATGTCTGTGCCTGATTTTTTTCTGTTGACATTTGTATTGTTTGTATGTCTGTGCCTGATTTTTTCTGTTGACATTTGTATTGTTTGTCTGTCTGTGCCTGATATTTCTGTTGACATTTGTATTGTTTGTCTGTCTGTGCCTGATTTTTTTCTGTTGACATTTGTATTGTTTGTCTGTCTGTGCCTGATTTTTCTGTTGACATTTGTATTGTTTGTATGTCTGTGCCTGATTTTTTTCTGTTGACATTTGTATTGTTTGTCTGTCTTGCTGATTTTTCTGTTGACATTTGTATTGTTTGTCTGTCTGTGCCTGATTTTTTCTGTTGACATTGTATTGTATGTCTGTGCCTGATTTTTTTCTGTTGACATTTGTATTGTTTGTATGTCTGTGCCTGATTTTTTTCTGTTGACTTTGTATTGTTTGTCTGTCTGTGACTGATTTTTCTGTGACATTGTATTTGTATGTCTGTGCCTGATTTTTTTCTGTTGACATTTGTATTGTTTGTCTGTCTGTGACTGATTTTTTCTGTCGACATTGTATTGTTTGTCTGTCTGTGCCTGATTTTTTCTGTTGACATTTGTATTGTTTGTCTGTCTGTGACTGATTTTCTGTTGACATTTGTATTGTTTGTATGTCTGTGACTGATTTTTTCTGTTGACATTTGAGATTTTTTCTGTCGACATTTGTATTGTTTGTATGTCTGTGCCTGATTTTTTCTGTCGACATTTGTATTGTTTGTCTTCATCTGTCTGTGCGTGAATTTTTTCTGTCGACATTTGTATTGTTTGTCTTCATCTGTCTGTGCGTGAATTTTTTCTGTCGACATATTGTATTTGAATTGTTGTTTCCTCTGTCTCTGCCTAGTTCTTCTCGTTCTTTTGACATATTGTATTTGTGTCTGAAGTCACTGTAGTTTGTGATAATGAAGTGAGTGTGATATTTTCCTAATTGTTATGTTACATTGTGCAGACAGAAAGACCGTGGTGGTGGTGGTGGTGGTGGTGGTGGTGATGGTGGTGGTTTTGTGTTGTATGTACTATATGCAGGTTTAGCAATGGAATTTTTTCTCTCCTATGGAATAGAGACAGCATGGCCAGTGTTGTCTTCAGCAGGCAGTGGTTGTTGTTGTTTTTGTTGATATTGGATTATGCCGTATGAAAGTTTGCGCTTTTTCCAGGCCTGGCAAAAAACAAACAAACAAACAAACTTTTCACCCATATGGAACAGTGACAGTACTACTAGTTTTGTCATCAAAAATATTTGTTGTTGTTGTTGCTGTTTTTTAATGTTGTATAATGTGTATGATGTAATCAGGTTTGGCAGTGGAATCTTCTGGAATAGTGTTGCCTTCAGCAAACAGTAGTAGTAGTTGTTGTTGTTGTTGTTGTTGTTGTTGTTGTTGTTGTGTCATGTTGTACACTGTTGTGTGCTGTGTTCAGGTTTGGCAATCAAATCTCCCCCATCTGGAACAGGGACAACGTGGCCAGTGTTGTCATCAACAGTGATTGTTGTTGTTGTTGTTGTTGTTGTTTGTTGTTGTTGCTGTTGTTGTTGTTGTATCATGTTGTATACTGCTGTGTGCTGTGTTCAGGTTTGGCAATCAAATCTCCCCCATCTGGAACAGGGACAACGTGGCCAGTGTTGTCATCAACAGTGATTGTTGTTGTTGTTGTTGTTGTTGTTGCTGTTGTTGTTGTTGTATCATGTTGTATACTGTTGTGTGCAGGTTTGGCAACAGAATCTTCTCCCCTATCTGGAACAGGGACAACGTGGCCAGTGTTGTCATCAGCTTCAAGGAACCCTTCGGCACACAGGGGCGAGGTGGCTACTTCGACAGTTTTGGTATCATCAGGTGAGAACTTTAACACAACACACTTTGGGTATCATTAGGTGAGAACTTTAACACAACACAGTTTGGGTATCATCAGGTGAGAACTTTAACACAACACACTTTGGGTATCATTAGGTGAGAACTTTAACACAACACAGTTTGGGTATCATCAGGTGAGAACTTTAACACAACACAGTTTGGGTATCATTAGGTGAGAACTTTAACACAACACAGTTTGGGTATCATCAGGTGAGAACTTTAACACAACACAGTTTGGGTATCATCAGGTGAGAACTTTAACACAACACAGTTTGGGTATCATCAGGTGAGAACTTTAACACAACACAGTTTGGGTATCATCAGGTGAGAACTTTAACACAACACAGTTTGGGTATCATCAGGTGAGAACTTTAACACAACACAGTTTGGGTATCATCAGGTGAGAACTTTAACACAACACAGTTTGGGTATCATCAGGTGAGAACTTTAACACAACACAGTTTGGGTATCATCAGGTAAGAACTACAACACAAAACAGTTTGGGTATCATCAGGTGAGAACTTTAACACAACACAGTTTGGGTATCATCAGGTGAGAACTTTAACACAACACAGTTTGGGTATCATCAGGTGAGAACTTTAACACAACACACTTTGGGTATCATTAGGTGAGAACTTTAACACAACACAGTTTGGGTATCATCAGGTGAGAACTTTAACACAACACAGTTTGGGTATCATCAGGTGAGAACTTTAACACAAAACAGTTTGGGTATCATCAGGTGAGAACTTTAACACAACACAGTTTGGGTATCATCAGGTGAGAACTTTAACACAACACAGTTTGGGTATCATCAGGTGAGAACTTTAACACAACACAGTTTGGGTATCATCAGGTGAGAACTTTAACACAACACACTTTGGGTATCATTAGGTGAGAACTACAACACAAAACAGACGATCTAGGTATCATCAGGTGAGAACTTTAATACAACACAGTTTGGGTATCATCAGGTGAGAACTTTAACACAACACTGTTTGGGTATCATCAGGTGAGAACTTTAACACAACACAGTTTGGGTATCATCAGGTGAGAACTACAACACAACACAGTTTGGGTATCATCAGGTAAGAACTTTAACACAACACAGTTTGGGTATCATCAGGTGAGAACTTTAACACAACACAGTTTGGGTATCATCAGGTGAGAACTTTAACACAACACAGTTTGGGTATCATCAGGTGAGAACTTTAACACAACACAGTTTGGGTATCATCAGGTGAGAACTTTAACACAACACAGTTTGGGTATCATCAGGTGAGAACTACAACACAAAACAGACGATCTAGGTATCATCAGGTGAGAACTTTAACACAACACAGTTTGGGTATCATCAGGTGAGAACTACAACACAAAACAGACGATCTAGGTATCATCAGGTGAGAACTTTAACACAACACAGTTTGGGTATCATCAGGTGAGAACTACAACACAAAACAGACGATCTAGGTATCATCAGGTGAGAACTTTAACACAACACAGTTTGGGTATCATCAGGTGAGAACTTTAACACAACACACTTTGGGTATCATCAGGTGAGAACTACAACACAAAACAGACGATCTAGGTATCATCAGGTGAGAACTTTAACACAACACAGTTTGGGTATCATCAGGTGAGAACTTTAACACAACACACTTTGGGTATCATCAGGTGAGAACTACAACACAAAACAGACGATCTAGGTATCATCAGGTGAGAACTTTAACACAACACAGTTTGGGTATCATCAGGTGAGAACTTTAACACAACACAGTTTGGGTATCATCAGGTGAGAACTTTAACACAAAACAGTTTGGGTATCATCAGGTGAGAACTTTAACACAACACAGTTTGGGTATCATCAGGTGAGAACTACAACACAAAACAGACGATCTAGGTATCATCAGGTGAGAACTTTAACACAACACAGTTTGGGTATCATCAGGTAAGAACTACAACACAAAACAGTTTGGGTATCATCAGGTAAGATCTTCAACACAACACAATTTAGGTATCGTCACTTCAACACAAAACATAATCTCACATTAAAAATATGATAAGTCCTGAAACTGAGTGTAACACTGACTGCTGGATTTGTGGTAAAAATGTGCTGTGTGCGTGGATAAAGGTGACTTTTTTTTTAATGAACAGTCTGAAAAGACGGTGGACTGTCTTGTGAAAACCATGCTACATAGAAATATGAAATCCAAAACAAGTGTGACTGCCTGCATTCAAGCAAACAGGGACCAGAAAAAACACACACAAAAAATAAGAACACGTATTTAATACAAGACAAGACAGGTGCAAATTTTTGGCCAACTGGCCGTTGTCAAGCGTTACATCACAAACAAACAAACACCAGACACAAAAATTAGGAGAAAAAGACTGAAACTTTCCTGCTGCTTCCGTCCAGTGTGAGAAAAGGAATCAGCACCAGCAGATCTGCACACACATGAGACTTGATTCCTTTTCTCACACCAGACGGAGCAGCAGGGAAGTTTCAGTTTTTTGTATCAAATACGTGTTCTTATTCTTTTTTTTTTCCGTGTTTTTTATGGTTCCTGCATAGAACTCTTGTTTATGGAAGTAAAGTTGTGTGCATTGTAAATGGCTCACAGTGCAGAGTGTTTTCATTTGTAAGGGATATCAGTGTTATATATATTTATATATATATAAAATGGACATCAGTTATGTAAGGGACATCAGTTATATATGCAAGGGACATCAGTTATATATGTAAGGGACATCAGTTATATATGTAAGGGACATCAGTTATATATGTAAGGGACATCAGTTATATATGTAAGGGACATCAGTCATATATGTAAGGGACATCAGTTATACATGTAAGGGACATCAGTTATATATATAATGGACATCAGTTATATATGTAAGTGCCATCAGTTGTATATGTAAGGGACATCAGTTATATATGTAAGGGACATCAGTTATATATGTAAGGGACATCAGTTATATATGTAAGGGACATCAGTCGTATATGTAAGGGACATCAGTTGTATATGTAAGGGACATCAGTTATATATGTAAGGGACATCAGTTATATATGTAAGGGACATCGGTTATATATGTAAGGGACATCAGTTATATATGTAAGGGACATCAGTTATATATGTAAGGGACATCAGTTATGTAAAGGACATCAGTTATATATGTAAGGGACATCAGTTATATATGTAAGGGACATCAGTTATATATGTAAGGGACATCAGTTATATATTATATGTAAGGGACATTAGTTGTATATGTAAGGGACATCAGTTATATATTATATGTAAGGGACATTAGTTATATATGTAAGGGACATCAGTTATATATGTAAGGGACATCAGTTATATATGTAAGGGACATCAGTTATATATGTAAGGGACATCAGTTATATGTGTAAGGGACATCAGTTATATATGTAAGGGACATCAGTTATATATGTAAGGGCATCAGTTATATATGTAAGGGACATCAGTTATATATATAAGGGACATCAGTTATATAAGGGACATCAGTTATATATGTAAGGGACATCAGTCGTATATGTAAGGGACATCAGTTATATATGTAAGGGACATCAGTTATATATGTAAGGGACATCAGTTATATAAGGGACATCAGTTATATATGTAAGGGACATCAGTCGTATATGTAAGGGACATCAGTTATATATGTAAGGGACATCAGTTATATATGTAAGGGCCATCATTTATATATGTAAGGGACATTAGTTGTATATGTAAGGGACATCAGTTATATATTATATGTAAGGGACATTAGTTATATATGTAAGGAACATCAGTTATATATGTAAGGGACATCAGTTATATATGTAAGGGACATCAGTTATATATGTAAGGGACATCAGTTATATATGTAAGGGACATCAGTTATATATGTAAGGGACATTAGTTATATATGTAAGGGACATCAGTTATATATGTAAGGGACATCAGTTATATATGTAAGGGACATCAGTTGTATATGTAAGGGACATCAGTTATATATGTAAGGGACATCAGTTATATATGTAAGGGACATCAGTTATATATGTAAGTGCCATCAGTCATATATGTAAGGGACATCAGTTATATATGTAAGGGACATCAGTTATATATGTAAGGGACACCAGTTATATATGTAAGGGACATCAGTTATATATGTAAGGGCCATCAGTTATATATGTAAGGGACATCAGTTATATAAGGGACATCAGTTATATATGTAAGGGACATCAGTCGTATATGTAAGGGACATCAGTCATATATGTAAGTGCCATCAGTTATATATATGTAAGGGACATCAGTTATATATGTAAGGGACATCAGTTATATATGTAAGGTACATCAGTTATATATGTAAGGTACATCAGTTATATATGTAAGGGACATCAGTTATATATGTAAGGTACATCAGTTATATATGTAAGGGACATCAGTTATATATGTAAGGTACATCAGTTATATATGTAAGGGACATCAGTTATATATGTAAGGGACATCAGTTATAAATATGTTGATATGTAAAAACCTTCCAGGTACTTGTTTTAATATGTAAGGGACATCCAGGTGTGTATTTATTTTTCTATGTATTGGACGTCCTTTTGTAATATGAACCACCACAGGTTGTGTATTGTGTTATATCTTCATACCAAATGTACAACTAGGTATGTAATGCATTCAGCCCCAAATTGACATGCTGATATTTTCACTATTATGTAAATGCAGCCTTCTGTGTCGGTTATTATCGTACACCAGCAGAGAAACAACTGAATAATGCATTTCACTCTGTCCATATTTCCATGCTGCACGTGCAGTATCAGTTGTTTCAAATTTCGCCGTTGTGTAAAACCCACTGAGAGGCAATATTACATGAAACAGTTTCATATTCAAAACTGCACAGAATTTCATCTCAAAGTCCAAATGGTTTTCGTAATTGTTAGTGAAATAATGTGTGTAAATGGCATGACGTGGAAAACAGAATACATAAATACATGACTACAGAGGGTGGACAGACAGAATACATAAATACATGACTACAGAGGGTGGACAGACAGAATACATAAATACATGACTACAGAGGGTGGACAGACAGAATACATAAATACATGACTACAGAGGGTGGACAGACAGAATACATAAATACATGACTACAGAGGGTGGACAGACAGAATACATAAATACATGACTACAGAGGGTGGACAGACAGAATACATAAATACATGACTACAGAGGGTGGACAGTGAGACAGAATACATAAATACATGACTACAGAGGGTGGACAGACAGAATACATAAATACATGACTACAGAGGGTGGACAGTGAGACAGAATACATAAATACATGACTACAGAGGGTGGACAGACAGAATACATAAATACATGACTACAGAGTGTGGACAGTGAGACAGAATACATAAATACATGACTACAGAGTGTGGACAGTGAGACAGAATACATAAATACATGACTACAGAGGGTGGACAGACAGAATACATAAATACATGACTACAGAGGGTGGACAGACAGAATACATAAATACATGACTACAGAGGGTGGACAGTGAGACAGAATACATAAATACATGACTACAGAGGGTGGACAGTGAGACAGAATACATAAATACATGACTACAGAGGGTGGACAGACAGAATACATAAATACATGACTACAGAGGGTGGACAGTGAGACAGAATACATAAATACATGACTACAGAGGGTGGACAGACAGAATACATAAATACATGACTACAGAGGGTGGACAGACAGAATACATAAATACATGACTACAGAGGGTGGACAGTGAGACAGAATACATAAATACATGACTACAGAGGGTGGACAGACAGAATACATAAATACATGACTACAGAGTGTGGACAGTGAGACAGAATACATAAATACATGACTACAGAGGGTGGACAGACAGAATACATAAATACATGACTACAGAGTGTGGACAGTGAGACAGAATACATAAATACATGACTACAGAGGGTGGACAGTGAGACAGAATACATAAATACATGACTACAGAGTGTGGACAGTGAGACAGAATACATAAATACATGACTACAGAGGGTGGACAGTGAGACAGAATACATAAATACATGACTACAGAGGGTGGACAGTGAGACAGAATACATAAATACATGACTACAGAGGGTGGACAGAGAGAATACATAAATACATGACTACAGAGGGTGGACAGACAGAATACATAAATACATGACTACAGAGTGTGGACAGTGAGACAGAATACATAAATACATGACTACAGAGGGTGGACAGTGAGACAGAATACATAAATACATGACTACAGAGGGTGGACAGACAGAATACATAAATACATGACTACAGAGTGTGGACAGTGAGATAGAATACATAAATACATGACTACAGAGGGTGGACAGTGAGATAGAATACATAAATACATGACTACAGAGGGTGGACAGACAGAATACATAAATACATGACTACAGAGGGTGGACAGTGAGATAGAATACATAAATACATGACTACAGAGGGTGGACAGACAGAATACATAAATACATGACTACAGAGGGTGGACAGTGAGATAGAATACATAAATACATGACTACAGAGGGTGGACAGAGAGAATACATAAATACATGACTACAGAGGGTGGACAGACAGAATACATAAATACATGACTACAGAGTGTGGACAGTGAGACAGAATACATAAATACATGACTACAGAGGGTGGACAGATAGAATACATAAATACATGACTACAGAGGGTGGACAGACAGAATACATAAATACATGACTACAGAGGGTGGACAGTGAGACAGAATACATAAATACATGACTACAGAGGGTGGACAGTGAGACAGAATACATAAATACATGACTACAGAGGGTGGACAGACAGAATACATAAATACATGACTACAGAGGGTGGACAGTGAGACAGAATACATAAATACATGACTACAGAGGGTGGACAGACAGAATACATAAATACATGACTACGACTACAGAGGGTGGACAGTGAGACAGAATACATAAATACATGACTACAGAGGGTGGACAGTGAGACAGAATACATAAATACATGACTACAGAGGGTGGACAGACAGAATACATAAATACATGACTACGACTACAGAGGGTGGACAGTGAGACAGAATACATAAATACATGACTACAGAGGGTGGACAGACAGAATACATAAATACATGACTACAGAGTGTGGACAGTGAGACAGAATACATAAATACATGACTACAGAGGGTGGACAGTGAGACAGAATACATAAATACATGACTACAGACGGTGGACAGACAGAATACATAAATACATGACTACAGAGGGTGGACAGTGAGACAGAATACATAAATACATGACTACAGAGGGTGGACAGATAGAATACATAAATACATGACTACAGAGTGTGGACAGATAGAATACATAAATACATGACTACAGAGGGTGGACAGATAGAATACATAAATACATGACTACAGAGTGTGGACAGACAGAATACATAAATACATGACTACAGAGGGTGGACAGATAGAATACATAAATACATGACTACAGAGGGTGGACAGTGAGACAGAATACATAAATACATGACTACAGAGGGTGGACAGTGAGACAGAATACATAAATACATGACTACAGAGGGTGGACAGACAGAATACATAAATACATGACTACAGAGTGTGGACAGTGAGACAGAATACATAAATACATGACTACAGAGTGTGGACAGTGAGACAGAATACATAAATACATGACTACAGAGGGTGGACAGACAGAATACATAAATACATGACTACAGAGGGTGGACAGTGAGACAGAATACATAAATACATGACTACAGAGGGTGGACAGAGAGAATACATAAATACATGACTACAGAGGGTGGACAGACAGAATACATAAATACATGACTACAGAGTGTGGACAGTGAGACAGAATACATAAATACATGACTACAGAGGGTGGACAGTGAGACAGAATACATAAATACATGACTACAGAGGGTGGACAGTGAGACAGAATACATAAATACATGACTACAGAGGGTGGACAGTGAGACAGAATACATAAATACATGACTACAGAGGGTGGACAGTGAGACAGAATACATAAATACATGACTACAGAGGGTGGACAGTGAGACAGAATACATAAATACATGACTACAGAGGGTGGACAGACAGAATACATAAATACATGACTACAGAGGGTGGACAGACAGAATACATAAATACATGACTACAGAGGGTGGACAGTGAGACAGAATACATAAATACATGACTACAGAGTGTGGACAGTGAGACAGAATACATAAATACATGACTACAGAGTGTGGACAGTGAGACAGAATACATAAATACATGACTACAGAGGGTGGACAGTGAGACAGAATACATAAATACATGACTACAGAGGGTGGACAGACAGAATACATAAATACATGACTACAGAGTGTGGACAGTGAGACAGAATACATAAATACATGACTACAGAGGGTGGACAGATAGAATACATAAATACATGACTACAGAGGGTGGACAGACAGAATACATAAATACATGACTACAGAGTGTGGACAGTGAGACAGAATACATAAATACATGACTACAGAGGGTGGACAGATAGAATACATAAATACATGACTACAGAGGGTGGACAGTGAGACAGAATACATAAATACATGACTACAGAGGGTGGGGTGGACAGTGAGTGCAGGGAGATAATTAACAACACTTACCTTCTGTACTGAATTTGTATTCAGCTGTTACAGTGTTCTTAACTGCCTTGATACATTTAGCCCTCTTTGGCTGGCAGTTTGTGTATCTGTCGCTCTCCCTTTTAGGGTGTATGTATGAGTGTGTCAGTATTGATTTTATTTATTTATTTATTTATTTATTTATTTATTTATGTATCTGTCATCATCATCATCATCATCATCATCGTTGTTGCTGCTGGTGTTGTTTTTCATGTTGTTTTTGTTGTTGTTACTATTGTTATTGTTATTATTATTTAAGTTCATGAATAAAATGTAAATGTATGTTTCACAACTAACTATGATATGTACGTTTGCAAGAGCACACCACAATAGAACAGCTTGTTGTTGCTCAGTGTTCGTAAATTGATGGACATTCTTTTGATAACAGACTTTCGCTTATTAAAACAAAGCCTGATATGGTGCAAGCCAAGTGGATGCGCACTCTCATTTCCTGATTTTTTTTTTTATTAGTACAGAAGTACTGCATAGCACCGTGTAATGTGTGAAACTGATTAATGGAACCTCTACATCGGCCCTGTTGATAAAAGCAAGGTATTTCATTGTGTACCTTCAGGGACGTCATGCAGAACCATCTGGTACAGATCCTCACTCTGGTTGCCATGGAGAAACCCCCCACCACTGCTTCTGAGGATATACGTAACGAAAAGGTCAGTAGGTCAGATGTATGGATAGGGCCTTCAGCTTATTTGGCTTCAGTGGAGAGGTCAGTAGGTCAGATGTATAGATAGGGCCTTCAGCTTATTTGGCTTCAGTAGAAAGGTCAGTAGGTCAAATGTATGGATAGGGCCTTCAGCTTATTTGGCTTCAGTGAAAAGGTCAGTAGGTCAAATGTATGGATAGGGCCTTCAGCTTATTTGGCTTCAGTGGAGAGGTCAATAGGTCAGATGTATAGATAGGGCCTTCAGCTTATTTGGCTTCAGTAGAAAGGTCAGTAGGTCAGATGTATGGATAGGGCCTTCAGCTTATTTGGCTTCAGTGGAGAGGTCAGTAGGTCAGATGTATAGATAGGGCCTTCAGCTTATTTGGCTTCAATGGAGAGGTCAGTAGGTCAGATGTATGGATAGGGCCTTCAGCTTATTTGGCTTCAATGGAGAGGTCAGTAGGTCAGATGTATGGATAGGGCCTTCAGCTTATTTGGCTTCAATGGAGAGGTTAGTAGGTCAGATGTATGGATAGGGCCTTCAGCTTATTTGGCTTCAGTAGAAAGGTCAGTAGGTCAGATGTATAGATAGGGCCTTCAGCTTATTTGGCTTCAATGGAGAGGTCAGTAGGTCAGATGTATAGATAGGGCCTTCAGCTTATTTGGCTTCAATGGAGAGGTCAGTAGGTCAGATGTATGGATAGGGCCTTCAGCTTATTTGGCTTCAGTGGAAAGGTCAGTAGGTCAGATGTATGGATAGGGCCTTCAGCTTATTTGGCTTCAATGGAGAGGTCAGTAGGTCAGATGTATAGATAGGGCCTTCAGCTTATTTGGCTTCAGTGGAAAGGTCAGTAGGTCAGATGTATGGATAGGGCCTTCAGCTTATTTGGCTTCAATGGAGAGGTCAGTAGGTCAGATGTATAGCTAGGGCCTTCAGCTTATTTGGCTTCAATGGAAAGGTCAGTAGGTCAAATGTATGGATAGGGCCTTCAGCTTATTTGGCTTCAATGGAGAGGTCAGTAGGTCAGATGTATAGATAGGGCCTTCAGCTTATTTGGCTTCAGTAGAAAGGTCAGTAGGTCAGATGTATAGATAGGGCCTTCAGCTTATTTGGCTTCAGTAGAAAGGTCAGTAGGTCAGATGTATAGATAGGACCTTCAGCTTATTTGGCTTCAGTGGAAAGGTCAGTAGGTCAGATGTATGGATAGGGCCTTCAGCTTATTTGGCTTCAGTGGAGAGGTCAGTAGGTCAGATGTATGGATAGGGCCTTCAGCTTATTTGGCTTCAGTAGAAAGGTCAGTAGGTCAGATGTATGGATAGGGCCTTCAGCTTATTTGGCTTCAGTGGAAAGGTCAGTAGGTCAGATGTATGGATAGGGCCTTCAGCTTATTTGGCTTCAGTGGAAAGGTCAGTAGGTCAGATGTATAGATAGGGCCTTCAGCTTATTTGGCTTCAGTGGAAAGGTCAGTAGGTCAGATGTATGGATAGGGCCTTCAGCTTATTTGGCTTCAGTGGAAAGGTCAGTAGGTCAGATGTATGGATAGGGCCTTCAGCTTATTTGGCTTCAGTGGAAAGATGTGAGAATGTAGGCAGCTACCTGCCATTGTCTGTGAATGAAATCCAAAACAAGTGCGACTGCCTGCGTCCAAGCAAACAGGAACCAGAAAAACAAGAAAATCGAACCAGAATGGGTATTCAACACAACAAGACAAGACAGGCGCAAATTTTCGGCCAACCGGCCTTTTTCAAGTGCGAATCACGATCACAAACAGACACCAAACAACAGACCATAAGAAAAAGACTAAAACTTCTCTGCCGCCTCGTCCAGTGGGTAAAAAATGGAACTAAATGAAATCCCAATGTGTTTATGAGCAGTGGTAAGAAGTGGGGAGAGGGGGAGGCAACTATGATGTCAAAGGGGAAGTGAGATGAATTCTGCAATTAGAAAAGTGGACATGCCATATCGGTATTGCCCTGTTCTGAAGAGGGTCCAGGGCTATAACAAGAGGTAAGGCTGACGGGAATGGATCGTGCCCAGTGTAACGAATCCAGTAGACCTGGGAACAGGAAGAAACATGAAATGGCATTCCTGGATTCTGTTGAGTAATTATTTATGGTTTGTCATTGAGACCATGTGGTTTGCATGTTCCAAGTTTATTTATGAGATGGGATTCTCTGTCTTTACTGTCTATGGTGCTGTTATTGTATAGAAGCCACAGACCTTTCACTCAGATGTCATTGATTGAGTGATCTGATTGGTTGAAATGATTTGGGATAGTTTTATATCTTTGATGTTGGATATCAGCCAAGTGTTCTTTGAAATGTGTATCAAGGGTACGTCCAGTTTCACCAATATACAGTTGAAAACATTTAGAGCAGCTGATCACGTAGACAATGTTATAAGTTTGACAGTTGAAATGTTTTATAATTTTCATATGAGATTTGGGGCCTTTGACTGTGGTGGCTGTGCACAAGAAAGGACATGTCCTGCATTTAGGTTTGTTACATGGAGAGGTTCCTGGAGGTTGGCTGACTGGTTTGCTAAGACTTGAACATACCAGCAAGTCGCGATTTGTGTCTCTCTTGTAGACGATTAACGGAAGCTGGTCAAAAGTTTCAGCTACAGTAGGACTGGATTGTAGAATGTCCCAGTTGGACAAGATGATCCTTTTCACATAGTGCATAGACGGGTGATAAACGAGACTGAGAACTGGCCGATCCTCTGTGGCAGCTTTAGGCTCAGAATGGAGGGCATTTGACCAAGAGACAGAGTTGACTTTTTTCCAGGCTTCATTGATGACACTGAGTGGGTAATGTCTGCGTAGGAAGAATCTGGTCATTTCATCTGCTTTGTCATGGAAATCATTCTCATCTGAGCAGAGGTGTCGTAGTCACAAGAGCTGCGAGTAGGAAATGCTAACCAGAAGAACAAGAAAACCAATGTAAGCGCGTCTCCAACAAGACAAAACAAAACAAGCGCAAATTTTCGGCCAACTAGCCTTTGTCAAGCGCGAACGCACGGTCACAGACAAATCACAGACACCAAACAATGGATAATAAAAACGGGACTAAAAACTTCCCTGCCGCCTCATCCAGTGGGTAAGAGATGGAATGCCCATGTCATCATGAGCAGTAGTAAGAAAAGGGGAGAGGGGAGGCAACTGTGATGTCAAAAGGGAAGTGAGATAAGTTCTGCAATTTTGAGAAGTGGCCATGCTATATCGGTATAGCCCTGTTCTGAAGAAGGCACAGGGCAAGAGCCAAGAGATAAGGGAGTAGATTACGCAGAAACTTCATCCCGAAAGGGTTTCAACTCAAACACACTCCTTCCGACAGTGAAAATAAAAAACTTTTGCAGGCCACTAAAAATATCCTTCTTAAAGCAAGCAAACAGATCATGAAAACCCACATAGTACACTTAGAATGCAAACTGTCCATCGCCGACAAATCTCAGAAATAATTCAGTTCTGTAATCAGCAGAACACTAAACCCAACTCTCAGTCTCTTCATTAAAACATTGTTTTGTCTTGTTGGAGACGCGCTTACATTGGTTTTCTTGTTCTTCTGGTTTGTGTTTGCTTGGGCGCGGGCAGTCACTCTTGTTTTGGATCTAGGAAATGCTGTTTTTGGTGTTGGAAGTGTGAGATGATCGATAGTCTGTAAAAGAATGTAAGTCTGTAGGTTTGTAGTGGATTGTAGTAACTAGTTTTTCAGATTGAAAAGAAGCTTCGATGTCCAGAAAACATACGGATGTGTTTGAAATTTCATATGTGAACTTGATGGATGGATGAAAAGTTTGAGCGTAATGGATGAATTGCAAGAGTTAAGTCATGATCGAGGGATGTCACACCAATGCCGTCATCAGTGTATCTTTTGTAAACTTCAGGTTTGGGTTTCTTGTATTGTTGTAGGATTTGTTCTTCTAAGAATCCCATGAACAGACAGGCATAGCTAGGGCCCATTTTTGTACCCAATGCGACTCCGCTAACCTGTGAAAATGTCTCATCACCAAAGGAGAATATATTCATTGTCAGGACCAGCTCCGCAAGTCGGACGAGGATTGATGTAGACAATGTTTGATCAGGTCGTTTGTCTAGAAAATGCTGGAGAGCTTTCAACCCGTCAGAGTGGGGTATGCTTGTATACTACACCTGTGTTGTTGACCAGGGCTGGGCTGCTGACAGGTGCCAGGAACGGTGCAGAAGGAGTCGCAGTCTTGTTCAAGTTAATTATTTTTTTGTTTTTCATGGTTTGCATGTGTTTGTGCAATGACGCATTGAGATTGATGGCGGTAGTTTTGACAAAAAGACTGAAAGCTGGGGTTCATTGTTTTGCTAAGTTCAGAACTGAAGTGTTTTTGGAATTTGTCAGCGATGGACAATTGTAGTTCTAACTGTTCTATATGGGCTTTCATAATTTGTCTGCTTGCTTTTAGCAGAATGTTCTTAGTAGACTGCAACAGTTTCTTATTACTTTTGTCAGGAGTGTGGTTAAGTTGAAATCCTTTTGGGATGATGTTTCTGTGTAAGCAGGAACAGAGAAAGTGTAGATGACTGTACGTTGTTGTTTTAGTAAAACAGGTCTTTGTGTAGGATACAGCAAGGGAAAAAAGTGTAGATGACTGTATGTTGTTGTTTTAGTAAAACAGGTCTTTGTGTAGGATACAGCAAGGGAAAAAAGTGTAGATGACTGTACGTTGTTGTTTTAGTAAAACAGGTCTTTGTGTAGGATACAGCAAGGGAAAAAAGTGTAGATGACTGTACGTTGTTGTTTTAGTAAAACAGGTCTTTGTGTAGGATACAGCAAGGGAAAAAAGTGTAGATGACTGTACGTTGTTGTTTTAGTAAAACAGGTCTTTGTGTAGGATACAGCAAGGGAAAAAAGTGTAGATGACTGTACGTTGTTGTTTTAGTAAAACAGGTCTTTGTGTAGGATACAGCAAGGGAAAAAAGTGTAGATGACTGTATGTTGTTGTTTTAGTAAAACAGGTCTTTGTGTAGGATACAGCAAGGGAAAAAAGTGTAGATGACTGTATGTTGTTGTTTTAGTAAAACAGGTCTTTGTGTAGGATACAGCAAGGGAAAAAAGTGTAGATGACTGTATGTTGTTGTTTTAGTAAAACAGGTCTTTGTGTAGGATACAGCAAGGGAAAAAAGTGTAGATGACTGTACGTTTTTGTTTAGTAAAACAGGTCTTTGTGTAGGATACAGCAAGGGAAAAAAGTGTAGATGACTGTATGTTGTTGTTTTAGTAAAACAGGTCTTTGTGTAGGATACAGCAAGGGAAAAAAGTGTAGATGACTGTACGTTGTTGTTTTAGTAAAACAGGTCTTTGTGTAGGATACAGCAAGGGAAAAAAGTGTAGATGACTGTACGTTGTTGTTTTAGTAAAACAGGTCTTTGTGTAGGATACAGCAAGGGAAAAAAGTGTAGATGACTGTATGTTGTTGTTTTAGTAAAACAGGTCTTTGTGTAGGATACAGCAAGGGAAAAAAGTGTAGATGACTGTACGTTGTTGTTTTAGTAAAACAGGTCTTTGTGTAGGATACAGCAAGGGAAAAAAGTGTAGATGACTGTATGTTGTTGTTTTAGTAAAACAGGTCTTTGTGTAGGATACAGCAAGGGAAAAAAGCGGAGGAGGAAGAAGTTGGAAATCAGAGAGAAAACAAAAATGTAGGTTCGATGCAAAACGTGACATTGTGTAAAAAACTATGAGATAAAAACAAGACGTGATACAAAGACACTAATACAACTAAAATGAAGTAGATAAAAACAAGACGTGATACAAAGACACTAATACAAATAAAATGAAGTAGATAAAAACAAGACATGATACAAAGACACTAATACAACTAAAATGAAGTAGATAAAAACAAGATGTGATACAAAGACACTAATACAACTAAAATGTTGTAGATAAAAACAAGACGTGATACAAAGACACTAATACAACTAAAATGTAGATAAAAACAAGACGTGATACAAAGACACTAATACAACTAAAATGAAGTAGATAAAAACAAGATGTGATACAAAGACACTAATACAACTAAAATGTTGTAGATAAAAACAAGACGTGATAAAAAGACACTAATACAACTAAAATGTAGATAAAAACAAGACGTGATACAAAGACACTAATACAACTAAAATGTAGTAGATAAAAACAAGACGTGATACAAAGACACCAATACAAATAAAATGAAGTAGATAAAAACAAGACGTGATACAAAGACACTAATACAAATAAAATGCAGTCTTAGAGTAATACGAAATCCAAAACAAGTGCGACTGCCTGCGTCCAAGCAAACAGGAACCAGAAAAACAAGAAAACTGAACCAGAACGCGTATTCAACACAACAAGACAAGACAGGCACAAATTTTCGGCCAACCAGCCTTTGTCAAGCGCGAATCACGATTACAAACAGACACCAAACAACAGATCATGAGAAAAAGACTAAAACTTCCCTGCCGCCTCTGAGTGTTGATATGTGTGTGTCTGTGTGTGTGTGTGTCTCTTTGTGTGGCTGTGTGTGTGTGTCTGTGTGTGTGTGTGTGTCTGTGTGTGTGTCTCTTTGTGTGGCTGTGTCTGTGTGTGTGGGTCTGTGTGTGTGTGTGTGTCTGTGTGTGTGTGTGTGTGTGGTGTGTGTTGGTGTGTATTTGTGTGTGTGTGTGTGCGTTGGTATCTCTGTGTGTGTGTGTGTATGTTTGTGTGTGTTGGTGTCTCTGTGTGTATGTGTGTGGTGTGTTAATGTCTGTGTGTATGTGTGTGTGTTGATGTCTGTGTGTGTTGATGTCTGTGTGTATGTGTGTGTGTGTGTGTTGATGTCTCTGTGTGTATGTGTATTGATGTCTGTGTGTGTGCACATTTCAGGTGAAAGTGTTGAAGAGCATCGAGCCCCCAGACCTGGCCAACGTGGTACTGGGTCAGTACGTGGGTGACCCTGAGGGTGAGGGAGACCAGAAGGCCGGCTATCTTGATGACCCCACTGTACCCAAAGGTAAGGATTGACTGGTGTCTATCGTCTTGTTGTTATTGTTGTTGTTGTTGTTGTTACACTCTGTTCCACAGTCTGGTGTCTCTTCTTGCTCTTGTATGTGTGTGGTGTGTGTGTGTATGTTTTACAGGATTGATTGTTGTTTTACAGGATCTGTCACACTGACCATCACTACTGTTGTCCTGTTTGTGTGTTGTTTCACAGGATTATTTGTGTATTGTGTGTTTATTTACAGAATTGTTTGTGTATTGCGTGTTTATTTACAGGATTGTTTGTGTATTGTGTGTTTATTTACAGAATTGTTTGTGTATTGCGTGTTTATTTACAGGATTGTTTGTGTATTGTGTGTTTATTTACAGAATTGTTTGTGTATTGTGTGTTTATTTACAGGATTGTTTGTGTATTGTGTGTTTATTTACAGGATTGTTTGTGTATTGTGTGTTTATTTACAGGATTGTTTGTGTACTGTGTGTTTATTTACAGGATTGTTTGTGTATTGTGTGTTTATTTACAGGATTGTTTGTGTACTGTGTGTTTATTTACAGGATTGTTTGTGTATTGTGTGTTTATTTACAGGATTGTTTGTGTATTGTGTGTTTATTTACAGGATTGTTTGTGTATTGTGTGTTTATTTACAGGATTGTTTGTGTATTGTGTGTTTATTTACAGGATTGTTTGTGTATTGTGTGTTTATTTACAGGATTGTTTGTGTATTGTGTGTTTATTTACAGGATTGTTTGTGTACTGTGTGTTTATTTACAGGATTGTTTGTGTACTGTGTGTTTATTTACAGGATTGTTTGTGTATTGTGTGTTTATTTACAGGATTGTTTGTGTACTGTGTGTTTATTTACAGGATTGTTTGTGTACTGTGTGTTTATTTACAGGATTGTTTGTGTATTGTGTGTTTATTTACAGGATTGTTTGTGTACTATGTGTTAATTTACAGGATTGTTTGTGTACTGTGTGTTTATTTACAGGATTGTTTGTGTACTGTGTTTATTTACAGGATCTGTCACACCGACCTTTGCTACTGTTGTCCTGTTTGTACGAAATGAACGGTGGGATGGTGTGCCCTTTATTCTGCGCTGTGGAAAAGGTACTGTTGCTTTTTTTGTTCTTTTTCCTTATGAGTATATGAAACGTAAAACGGAGAGAGATCATTTCATATTGACTGGAAGGGAAATGTACCTGCTTGTGTGTGTATGTTTGTGTTTGTGTATGCAAGAGTGTGTGTATTTTCATTGAGTTAGAAAACTCTCTTTCTGCTCGTTTGTATTTTGCCTAAGATGAAGATGAATGGAAACATTTGAAAGTGGAAGGAACTTTGTGTGTGTATGTGTGTGTGAGTGTGTGTGTGTGTGTGTGTGTGTGTGTGTGTGTGTGTGTGTGTGTGTGTGTGTGTTGTGTTGTGTGTGTGTGTTTCATTCTAATTCAGACATCATTTACACAAAAATGTCATTGTCAGAAAGATGGTGCCAAAAACAGTATTTAGGTTGTTTTGTTTCTAAGTGATTCGGCCAGCCAACTTTCAGTAAAAGTCTTTCCCCCTGTTTTTAGGACTTTCGACACGTTGTGGTTCTAACACACAAGTATGAAATAATTATCTTTGCATGCCATACTTGTACTTTGTTTCTTTGTTTTAACAGCTGACATAATGATATGTCCTCAGCGCTGAATGAGCGTAAGGCGGAGGTGAGACTCCAGTTCCGTGATGTGGCGGGTGACATCTTCCCTACAGGTGAAGTCAAACGCAACGAACTGGTCATCAGAGTACAGCCGGACGAGGCCGTCTACCTCAAGATGATGACCAAGACACCCGGCATGACCTTCGACACTCACGAGACGGAGCTGGATCTGAGCTACAACAGTCGATACAAGGTGGGCTTGGCAGATACAATGTGGAAACCTTTTACTTCATCTAAAAGAAAGTGCATGATACAAAGTTTCTCCTGTGAGGCTGCAGAGGGTCTTTCAGTGTGAAGAATGTCTCTACCCTCTGGGAATTCCCCCATGGGGATGCGGGGGGGCTCTTTCAGTATAAATGGTATCCCCACCTTCTGGAAATTCTGTGATAGAAATTTCCTCTTTTCAGTCACTGTCTTTGTTTCTTTCTTCTTTGTTTTCTTTCTGTCATTTCTTCCTATCATTTTCTGCCTTGCTGGTCCATTCACCTGTATGTGTTCGATAAAGTCTTATGTACTTTTTCAGACATAGCTGTGTGGTGTTGATTAACAAATGTGACACAGACATAGGTGTGTGGTGTTGATTAACAAATGTGACACAGACATAGGTGTGTGGTGTTGATTAACACATGTGACACAGACATAGCTGTATGGCGTTGATTAACAAATGTGACACAGACATAGCTCTGTGTTGATTAACAAATGTGACACAGACATAGCATAGGAAAGTGAATGAAACCTCCATCAGACATGCGACTCACTGTGCTTGACCCGCTGACCGCTCGCCTCTCGTGACGTGTACGCCCACCTCCCTCTTCCACTTCACTGTCGTCTGAAACTGGGTCACTGTCAGTTCCTCCTTGCTGGCAGCTTCCATCACTTGATACACTTTCACCATTACCTTCATCATACTCCTCGATGTCCAATCCTTCAGTCTGAAGCACTTCAATCACTTCAGCAGCAGTAAAACGCAGCCGTCGCGATTTACTTTGTTCGAAAACTCGTACTCGCCTGCGACGCCATTTTCGACACGAATGCAGATTTGCCATTCGTGTAGGGTACCGAAGTCAATCGTTTACCAACGAGTGTATGGCTACGGAATCTCACGAAGTAACTTTCCCTTTGACCCTTGACATGTTTGCAGTGACCAGTGTGGCTATGGTAGGCGTGCAGGATCTAAAGGGGAGCGTCGAAAAAATTTTAAATATCGAAACCGCTATAGCGTTCCGTCGTACGCAACCGTGCCTTTCATCACGACCGCTATAGCGTTCCATCATACCGAGTGAGTTAACTAATGTGGAGGTTGACACTTGGGTCCAGGTCGGCAAATCTCTGCTTCATTTTCATGAAGTTACTGGTGAATATCTCATAAACATACATTTGAATGAAAATATATATTTGTTGCATACCTTCCCCCCTCACCAACATTTTTTGAATACTTCCATTAATATTCAAAGCAAATTCACCAACAATCATTGCTCAAACATCAGTCAGAATTTGACTTTCAGAAAGTGAAACTGTAATCAAGATCTGTTGGAGACATGCACAAAGGGTTACACCCATCGACTTCCACATCCTATCCACCACCAGCAAAAATTTAACCCTCTGACTCCCTCACACTATCCACCAGCTTCCTACAGGAAGCTGGTGGATAGGGTGAGGGGTCAAACAGTGAAATTTTGCTTTGCTGTCTTAGTCAATAAAGCAGGAAGCTGGTGGATAGGGTGAGAGAGTCAAAGGGTTAAATTTTTGCTTTGATGTCACGGTTGACAAATAGGATGTTGTTGGACAGGTTGAGGGAATCAGAGGGTTAAACTTTCTCTACCAGACTCTTTGGATACTCAGTATGTATTTGTTGTGTGTGTGTGTGTGTGTGTGTGTGTGTGTGTGTGTGTGTGTGTGTGTGTGTGTGTGTGTGTGGTGTCTGTGTGTGTGTGTGTGTGTGTGTGTGTGTGTGTGTGTGTGTGCAGGACTGCAAGCTGCCTGACGCCTATGAACGCCTGATCCTGGACGTGTTCATGGGGTCACAGATCCACTTTGTGCGGTCAGACGAGCTGTACGAGGCCTGGCGCATCTTCACCCCCCTGCTGCACCACATCGAACAGAACAAGCCCCAGCCTATCCTCTACAAATATGGAAGGTGTGTGTGCCTCTTACATTTGGGTTTTTATGTATTTGTGTTTTGTGTATACTACTGTTGGGTGCTAGGACACCCATGGGTGTCTGCCATAAGAGGTCTGTATACTGGTGTTGGGTGCTAGGACACCCATGGGTGTCTGCCATCAGAGGTCTGTATATTGGTGTTGGGTGTTAGGACACCCATGGGTGTCTGCCATCAGAGGTCTGTATACTGGTGTTGGGTGCTAGGACACCCATGGGTGTCTGCCATCAGAGGTCTGTATACTGGTGTTGGGTGTTAGGACACCCATGGGTGTCTGCCATCAGAGGTCTGTATACTGCTGTTGGGTGTTAGGACACCCATGGGTGTCTGCCATCAGAGGTCTGTATACTGCTGTTGGGTGTTAGGACACCCATGGGTGTCTGCCATCAGAGGTCTGTATACTGCTGTTGGGTGTTAGGACACCCATGGGTGTCTGCCACCAGAGGTCTGTATACTGCTGTTGGGTGTTAGGACACCCATGGGTGTCTGCCATCAGAGAAGACTGTATACTGGTGTTGGGTGTTAGGACACCCATGGGTCACCATCAGAGACTATACTGGTGTTGGATGTTAGGACACCCATGGGTGTCTGCCATCAGAGAAGACTGTACTGGTGTTGGGTGTTAGGATACCCATGGGTGTCTGCCATCAGAAGTCTGTATATTGGTGTTGGGTGTTAGGACACCTATGGGTGTCTGCCATAAGAGAAGACTGTATACTTTTGTTGGGTGCTAGGACACCCATGGGTGTCTGCCATCAGAGAAGACTTACTGGTGTTGGGTGTTAGGACACCCATGGGTCGCCATCAGAGACTATACTGGTGTTAGGACACCCATGGGTGTCTGCCATCAGAGAAGACTTATACTGGTGTTGGGTGTTAGGACACCCATGGGTCGCCATCAGAGACTATACTGGTGTTAGGACACCCATGGGTGTCTGCCATCAGAGAAGACTATACTGGTGTTGGGTGTTAGGATACCCATGGGTGTCTGCCATCAGAAGTCTGTGTGTTGGGTGTTAGGACACCCATGGGTGTCTGCCATCAGAGAAGACTATACTGGTGTTGGGTGTTAGAACACCCATGGGTGTCTGCCATCAGAGGTCTGTGTACTGGTGTTGGGTGTTAGGACACCCATGGGTGTCTGCCATCAGTCAGAGAAGACTGTATACTGGTGTTGGGTGTTAGGACTCCCATGGGTGTCTGCCATCAGAGAAGATTGTATACAGGTGTTGGGTGCTTGCCAGGAAACCCATGGGTGTCTGCCATCATGTCACCATGGTGACAGCCATCAGAGAAGACTGTATTACTGGTGGTCACTTAGTGGAGTTGTGATCCAGCCACTATGGTGAGGAGTCAAAGGATAAGTTGCTATGTAATATGGTGGCAATACAGGATGCTGGTGGACAGGTGAGGGAGTCAAAGGATTAAGTTTGCTATGTTAATATGGTTGGCAATACAGGATGCTGGTGGACAGGGTGAGGGAGTCAAAGGATTAAGTTTGCTATGTTAATATGGTTGGCAATACAGGATGCTGGTGGACAGGGTGAGGGAGTCAAAGGGTTAAGTTTGCTATGTTAATATGATTGGCAATACAGGATGCTGGTGGACAGGGTGAGGGAGTCAAAGGGTTAAGTTTTTGCTTTGCTGGTATGGTTGGCAATGCAGGATGCTGGTGGACAGGGTGAGGGAGTCAAAGGGTTAATTTTTGCTTTGCTAGCATGGTTGGCGGTGCAGGATGCTGGTGGACAGGGTGAGGGAGTCAAAGGGTTAAGTTTTTGCTTTGCTGGTATGGTTGGCAATGCAGGATGCTGGTGGACAGGGTGAGGGGTAAAAGGGTTAAGACAAACAGCAGTGCTGGGATTTTGTCCAAGTTTTACTGGAGGGACTCATAGACATTGTGCCTTATAGTGTTCCTGATTTGTAAGTTCTTCCTAGTGTTTGTCGTGAAAAAGTGACAGTATTGAAATTTTCCTGTGATTTATTGATTGATTGATTGATTGAATGATTGATTTTTTTTCAGCCGAGGCCCCAAGGAGAACGACATTCTGTGTGACAAGTTCAACTTTCGCTACACGGGGACGTACCAGTGGAAGAAGCCAGAGTCCAAGATCTGAGGAACGTCTGTGTGTGGGGATAGCTGACTACGCACATGTCATGTCACGTCATGTCACGTCACGTCACGTGATTCTGTGTCACGCCACGTCATGTACATCACGTTACGTCACATCACATCACAACACGTCACGTCATGTCACCTCTCGTCGTGTCATGTCTTGTCACACCTCACCCCACATCACATCACATCACATCACATCACATCACATCACATCACATCACATCACATTGCTGTCTGCCTTACTGGACCGCTGGCCACATCCAGTGACACTATGCTGAATATATTGCCTTACAAGTTTCCAGTCAGTGTGGGTTATCACAGTTATGTGGGTACAGGTGGGGTGGGGGAAAGTTCACCTGTTCCTTGACCCAGGGTAGGCTATTGGGTATCTATCACACTATGGTGGTACAGTGGGTGGGGAAAGTTCACCTGTTCCTTGACCAGGGTAGGCTATTGGGGTATCTATCACACTATGGTGGGTACAGTGGGGTGGGGGAAAGTTCACCTGTTCCTTGACCAGGGTAGGCTATTGGGTATCTATCACACTATGGTGGGTACAGTGGGGTGGGGGAAAGTTCACTGTTCCTTGACCAGGGTAGGCTATTGGGTATCTATCACACTATGGTGGGTACAGTGGGGTGGGGGAAAGTTCACCTGTTCCTTGACCCAGGGTAGGCTATTGGGGTATCTATCACACTATGGTGGTACAGTGGGGTGGGGAAAGTTCACCTGTTCCTTGACCAGGGGTAGGCTATTGGGGTATCTATCACACTATGGTGGTACAGTGGGGTGGGGGAAAGTTCACTGTCCTTGACCAGGGTAGGCTATTGGGTATCTTCACACTATGGTGGGTACAGTGGGGTGGGGAAAGTTCACTGTTCCTTGACCCAGGTAGGCTATTGGGGTATCATCACACTATGGTGGGTACAGGTGGGGTGGGGAAAGTTCATTTACAGGTACTATTGTTTATCCATTGGTGGGTACAGGTGGGGTGGGGGAAAGTTCACCTGTTCCTTGACCCAGGGGTAGGCTATTGGGGTATCTATCACACTATGGTGGGTACAGGTGGGGTGGGGGAAAGTTCACCTGTTCCTTGACCCAGGGGTAGGCTATTGGGGTATCTATCACACATGATTTTCAGGTGATTTCTCTCCACCTTCCTCTGTTCTTTGTGGTAACTGAGATCTCATGACTATAGTTATTTATGGAGTTATTATTTTTGGGTATATGGGGTGAACTACTTGGGTACATAATGGGTGAATTAATTTGGGTACATTTGGGGTGAACTACTTTGGGTTTATATGGGTGAACTACTTGGTTATAGGTTTTTGGATAGGGTGAATTGCTTTGGGTTTATAGGGGTTTTTGCTTTGGGTTATAGGGTATTGCTTAATTTGTGGTTTATAGGGGTGAATTGCTTTGGGTTTATAGGGTTTTTTGCTTTGGGTTTATAGGGTTTTTTGCTTTGCATATGTATGGGGTAAGTGACTTTGGATAAAGGTGGGGTAAGTTAGTTTGGGTATGTATGGGGTGATTTACTTTGGGTGTTATAGAATAAGTTATTCTGGGTAAAGATGGGTTCAGTGAAAAAAAAAACCCAAACAAACCCCACCTAAACGTTTGTCATGTTCAAACCTCAAGAAGTGAGAAGTGTTTGAGATTTTCCCCCCACTTGAGTAGTGAAGACGATTACATTGAAGTGAGTGAAAAAACATTATCGTTACTTTGGGTAAATGCGAGATAACGGTTCTGTTAGGGTAACGTTTTTGAGGTCATTGTATTTTGAGATTGATGCGGCATGAGGTTAATATTGTTTGTCTGTTGGTTTGATCTGTTTTCTTCCATCGATATGTTGTGTGATTCTGCACAACAGCTGTGCTTGTTGGAGCAGTTGGAGAAGTGTTGAACTTTTAGATCATTCATTTGGGGATTCTTGCTCTTTCTCTCTTACTGTGTCCATCTCTGATGTGTGTGTGTGTGTGTGGTGTGTGTGTGTGTTTAAATCAGGTCCGTTTCTGTTAAGTGAAGAAGTGATGTTCTATAGGGATGGAAATCAGATTTTAGGTGTTTTGTTTTGTTTTGTTTTGTTTGTTTTGTTTTGACCAGCAAGTTGTTACTGTTGAGTTACCACCCTTGAATGGCCTGTCGTTATGCAAGCAGATCACTTGTCCATAGAACAGGACGAACAATTCATGCAACAGAGGAAATTATTGAAGACGTGTGCTCATGTGGGTATCACACACTTGTCATTTAACCCTTTCACTCCTGCAGCCTGTCCACAAGCTGCAAACACTTGATCATTTCATCCCCTAACCCTGTCTACCAGCTTCCTGTAGAAACGATTAAATCTTTGCAGGAAGCTGGTGGATAGGGTGAGGGACTGAAAGGGTTAAGATTTTGCTTTGATATCATGACTGACAGAGCAGGATGCTGGTGGACAGTGTGTGGGAGTCGAAGGGTTAAATCATGAGGACATGCGAGTGTCTCAGATTATGATTAAATCATGTGCTCATGTGAGTATCACTGACATATTAATAAATCATGAGCACAAGTGAATATCACTGACCTGTTGTTAAATCATGTGTACATTTGACTATCACAGATTTGTGATTAAATCATGTACTCGCGTGAGTATCATTGACTTATTTCTGTATCATACGCACATTTGAGTATCGCTCATATCGTGTTTCACTTGTGAATGTCAATGTCATAGGTATGCTGGTTTTTCTGTCCATTTTGTACTAGGTGTGATCTGTGTTTCCATTTAATGGTGTGGTGTGATGGGTGTGTGTTTTTCCATGGTGTGGTGTGATGGAGTGTGTGTGTGTTTTTCCATGGTGTGGTGTGATGGAGTGTGTATGTTTTTCCATAGTGTGGTGTGATGGAGTGTGTATGTTTTTCCATAGTGTGTGATGGAGTGTGTGTGTTTTTCCATAGTGTGGTGTGATGGAGTGTGTGTTTTTCCATAGTGTGGTGTGATGGAGTGTGTGTTTGTGTTTTTCCATAGTGTGTGTGATGGAGTGTGTGTTTTTCCATAGTGTGGTGTGATGGAGTGTGTGTTTTTCCATAGTGTGGTGTGATGGAGTGTGAGTGTGTGTTTTTCCATAGTGTGGTGTGATGGAGTGTGTGTGTTTTTCCATAGTGTGATGTGATGGAGTGTGTGTTTTTCCATAGTGTGGTGTGATGGAGTGTGTGTGTTTGTGTTTTTCCATAGTGTGGTGTGATGGAGTGTGAGTGTGTGTTTTTCCATAGTGTGATGTGATGGAGTGTGTGTTTTTCCATAGTGTGGTGTGATGGAGTTGTGTGTTTTTCCATAGTGTGATGTGATGGAGTGTGTGTTTTTCCATAGTGTGGTGTGATGGAGTGTGAGTGTGTGTTTTTCCATAGTGTGGTGTGATGGAGTGTGAGTGTGTGTTTTTCCATAGTGTGGTGTGATGGAGTGTGTGTGTTTTTCCATAGTGTGATGTGATGGAGTGTGTGTTTTTCCATAGTGTGATGTGATGGAGTGTGGTGTTTTTCCATAGTGTGGTGTGATGGAGTGTGTGTGTGTTTTTCCATAGTGTGTGTGATGGAGTGTGTGTTTTTCCATAGTGTGGTGTGATGGAGTGTGTGTTTGTGTTTTTCCATAGTGTGTGTGATGGAGTGTGTGTGTTTTTTCCATAGTGTGTGTGATGGAGTGTGTGTTTTTGCATAGTGTGTGTGATGGAGTGTGTGTGTTTTTCCATAGTGTGGTGTGATGGAGTGTGTGTGTTTTTCCATAGTGTGTGTGATGGAG
Source organism: Monoplex corrugatus (assembly GCA_030674185.1). Lineage (NCBI taxonomy): Eukaryota > Metazoa > Mollusca > Gastropoda > Littorinimorpha > Ranellidae > Monoplex > Monoplex corrugatus. The sequence continues at coordinate 2,773,271 of CM060312.1, read as the reverse complement.
TGTGTGTTTTTCCATAGTGTGGTGTGATGGAGTGTGTGTGTTTTTCCATAGTGTGTGTGATGGAGTGTGTTTTTCCATAGTGTGGTGTGATGGAGTGTGTGTGTTTTTTCCATAGTGTGTGTGATGGAGTGTGTGTTTTTCCATAGTGTGGTGTGATGGAGTGTGTGTTTGTGTTTTTCCATAGTGTGTGTGATGGAGTGTGTGTTTTTCCATAGTGTGGTGTGATGGAGTGTGTGTTTGTGTTTTTCCATAGTGTGTGTGATGGAGTGTGTGTTTGTGTTTTTCCATAGTGTGTGTGATGGAGTGTGTGTGTTTTTCCATAGTGTGTGTGATGGAGTGTGTGTGTTTTTCCATAGTGTGTGTGATGGAGTGTGTGTGTTTTTCCATAGTGTGTGTGATGGAGTGTGTGTTTTTCCATAGTGTGGTGTGATGGAGTGTGTGTGTGTTTTTCCATAGTGTGTGTGATGGAGTGTGTGTGTTTTTCCATAGTGTGTGTGATGGAGTGTGTGTGTTTTTCCATAGTGTGGTGTGATGGAGTGTGTGTGTTTTTCCATAGTGTGTGTGATGGAGTGTGTGTGTGTTTTTCCATAGTGTGGTGTGATGGAGTGTGTGTGTGTTTTTCCATAGTGTGTGTGATGGAGTGTGTGTTTTTCCATAGTGTGTGTTGATGGATGTGGAGTGTGTGTTTTTCCATAGTGTGTGTGATGGAGTGTGTGTGTTTTTCCATAGTGTGTGTGATGGAGTGTGTGTTTTTCCATAGTGTGTGTGATGGAGTGGTGTTTTTCCATAGTGTGTGTGATGGAGTGTGTGTGTTTTTCCATAGTGTGTGTGATGGAGTGTGTGTGTGTTTTTCCATAGTGTGTGTGATGGAGTGTGTGTGTTTTTCCATAGTGTGTGTGATGGAGTTGTGTGTGTTTTTCCATAGTGGTGTGTGATGGTGTGTGTGTTTTTCCATAGTGTGTGTGATGGAGGTGTGTGTTTTTCCATAGTGTGTGTGATGGAGTGTGTGTGTTTTTCCATAGTGTGTGTGATGGAGTGTGTGTGTTTTTCCATAGTGTGTGTGATGGAGTGTGTGTGTTTTTTCCATAGTGTGGTGTGATGGAGTGTGTGTTTTTCCATAGTGTGTATGATGGAGTGTGTGTGTTTTTCCATAGTGTGTGTGATGGAGTGTGTGTGTTTTTCCATAGTGTGGTGTGATGGAGTGTGTGTGTTTTTCCATAGTGTGGTGTGATGGAGTGTGTGTGTTTTTCCATAGTGTGTGTGATGGAGTTGGTGTTTTCCATATCAGTCTGGTTCTGTGATGTTTCTTGAACAAATTGATTCCCAAAATGTAACTTGATGCACTTCTTGCTTACACGTTTACTACTCTGCAGAGGTGGTGTGTGTTGTTTGGTCTGGTCAGACTTGACGTATGACTTTGTCTGTTTCAGTGTGTTTCTGTTTGGACCGGTTTATAATGCATTGTATGTGTGTGTGTGTGTGTGTGTGTGTGTGTGTGTGTGTGTGTGTGTGTGTGTGTGTGTGTGTGTGTGTGTGTGAGCACAAACTCATGGATCCCACTGAGAATGGTTATGATGCTGTTTGCATCGCAACATTCACAAAGCTACACAGCAATAGACTACGAAAACTGATTATGCAACACAACTGTTTAAGACTGTTCCTTTGCCAACCTGCTTGTATACAATTTATCGTTTGATGTTTTGGATCATGTGTTCTGAACATGAGTTAAGTATGAAACAACATGCTGTGCACATTTCATGTGAAATAACTTGCCAGACACAGTGAGCGTGAAATAACATTCAGTGTGAACGAACATGACGTATATATTAAGCTTGAAAAAAATGTATGTACATGTTGGTGTGAAATAGCAGCCTGTTCATATTTAGCGTGAAATAAGACAATGTTGGTGTGAAATAGCAGCCTGTTCATATTTAGCGTGAAATAAGACACTGTACATATTTAGTGTGAAATAACATGACGTACATATTTAGTGAAATGATATGATGTACAGGCAGGAAACCAAGGCGATGACCTCACTTTGGCATTGTGCGTGTCAGTAATGTTACCTCTGTTAAACATTCTGCATATCTCCTGTCGTCTGTCTGTGTAAAGCATGACCAGCCTGGCTGTGTTATGAATGGGTGTAGATGTTGTGTATAAGGTAAGTTATGAATGGATGTGATGTATAAGGTAAGTTATGAATGGATGTGACATATAAGGCAAGTTATAAATGGATGTGATGTATAAAATAAGTTATAAATGGATGTGACGTATAAGGTAAGTTATGAATGGATGTGATGTATAAGGTAAGTTATGAATGGATGTGATGTATAAGTTAAGTTATGAATGGCTGTCTTGTATAAAGTAAGTTATGAATGGATGTGATGTATAAGGTAAGTTATGAATGGATGTGATGTATAAGGTAAGTTATGAATGGATGTGATGTATAAGGTGAGTTATGAATGGATGTGATGTATAAGGTAAGTTATGAATGGATGTGATGTATAAGGTAAGTTATGAATGGATGTGATGTATAAGGTAAGTTATGAATGGATGTGATGTATAAGGTGAGTTATGAATGGATGTGATGTATAAGGTATGTTATGAATGGATGTGATGTATAAGGTAAGTTATGAATGGCTGTCTTGTATAAAGTAAGTTATGAATGGATGTGATGTATAAGGTAAGTTATGAATGGATGTGATGTATAAAGTGAGTTATGAATGGCTGTCTTGTATAAAGTAAGTTATGAATGGATGTGATGTATAAGGTAAGTTATGAATGGATGTGATGTATAAGGTAAGTTATGAATGGATGTGACGTATAAGGTAAGTTATGAATGGATGTGATGTATAAGGTAAGTTATGAATGGATGTGATGTATAAAGTAAGTTATGAATGGATGTGACGTATAAGGTAAGTTATGAATGGATGTGATGTATAAGGTAAGTTATGAATGGATGTGATGTATAAGGTAAGTTATGAATGGCTGTCTTGTATAAAGTAAGTTATGAATGGATGTGATGTATAAGGTGAGTTATGAATGGCTGTCTTGTATAAAGTATGTTATGAATGGATGTGGATGTAATGTATGAAGCAAGACCAATGTAACTGAAGTATTGTTATCATTTTTGTGGATGTTGTTATTGATGCACACCCACCGTGTAGGCTACTGGCTTTACTTGACGGGCAGAAGGAGGGGCCGCAGGTTGTATGTGTGAATGACAACAATCTTCTTTTTGACTTGTGTGATTTCCTGCAGGTGTAAAACCTTTTGATGTTTCCCTGCAGTCTGACAGAATACTCTGTGTCTTCTCCCTTATCTGTCTGCTGTCATGGATTTCTTGTGTGTGTCTGTCTTTATACTCTGTGTGTGTGTGTGTGTGTGCGCGCGTGTGTGTGTGTGAATGTGTATAATATATATTATGTTATAGGGCTTCAGCAGATCATGTAGTGATGTGGTGAATTATACAACAGTTTATTATACACTGTAACTTACAGGGAACTCAAGAGGTTTTGGATCTCCAAGTCACTGGTTTTTCTGGTTCTGTGTTGTTACTTTTTGTTGACATTTCTTTACATGGACTTTGTTTTGTGATACTGAATATGTCCTTATGGACAGTTGGCTCTTTTCTATTTTAACCCTTTGATGTCAGCAACCTGCATTGTTAACTATGCTAGCAACGCAAAAGCTTAACCCTTTGACTCCCTCACCCTATCCACCAGTTCATGCTGGAAGCGGGTGGATGGGGTGAGGTAGTCAAAGAGTTAAGTTTTTGCAGTCTGTGGATAGGGTGTGGGAGTCAAAGGATTAAACTGATGTGTGCATTTTTCATATCTTGTATATACGTACATGTCTTTTCCTTTATTTCTTTTCTGTAATATTTCAGTTTTGGTTTGATTTGATAGCGATTTGTGATTCTGGCTTTACTCAGACATTTTGTTTTGGACTGACGTGTGTCTTTCCTTTTGGTCTTTTTCCTTTGTATCTTAGAACAGTTTTGTTGTTTGTTTCTTGTGATGCTGGCTTTATTCACATATCTTTAAGTGATGTGTGGTTTTTCCTGTTTGTGCGCATTTTTTCTTCCTTTACAGTTTGACCTATTTTTTGGATGTGTTGTTAATTTGTGATACTGGATTTATTTGTATACAAATGTCTTTGTCTTTTGTTTTGTTTTTTTAATTCATGTATGTTTTTCTTTTGGCTGTCCTTTTGGCTGTCCTTTTTTCTGTAGCTTTTGTCTTGTTTTAGTCCAGTTTGGTTTTGCTGTCTTGTTCCTTGTGATGCTGTGTTTATTCAGGTTAACTTGGCAGTTTCTTTGATATGATAGTTCTGTCTTGTTGGCTTCTGTATTTGGCATGTAAGCAGAATGACCATAGTTTACCCTTCTGATAGTTCTGACCTGTTGAGTAGTGTCATCCTTGTTTACTCCTCTGATAGTTCTGACCTGTTGAGTAGTGTCGTCCTTGTTTACTCCTCTGATAGTTCTGACCTGTTGAGTAGTGTCATCCTTGTTTACTCCTCTGATAGTTCTGACCTGTTGAGTAGTGTCATCCTTGTTTACTCCTCTGATAGTTCTGACCTGTTGAGTAGTGTCATCCTTGTTTACTGCTCTGATAGTTCTGACCTGTTGAGTAGTGTCGTCCTTGTTTACTCCTCTGATAGTTCTGACCTGTTGAGTAGTGTCGTCCTTGTTTACTGCTCTGATAGTTGTGTCCTTTTGAGCAGTGTTGTCCTTGTTTACTCCTGTATTGACTGTGGTCATTGTTTACTGCAGACAGACAGACAGATGCCTCCTTCACTCACTGTGGTCGTGTCTGACCCAGGCATTCTGGTGTTAAACATAGTATTTGGACGTGTAGAACATTGTTGGCATACAGTCCTCTTTTGTAATCATGCTAGTGGGATGTGTGTAAAACATTTTATTGGCACAAAACATATTATAGGCACAAAACATTATTGGCACAAAACATATTATAGGCACAAAACATTACTGGCACGAAACATATTATAGGCACAAAACATTATTGGCACAAAACATATTATAGGCAAAGAAGCAAGATGGTTCCAGAGGGGAGTAAAGGAGGCAGTTTACATCGCCGCAAGGAACCCCACCCTCAACCGTGACCGGGGCCGACACAACCTGCCATCGGTGTACTCCTCACTTATTCAGTCGCACTGTCTTGAGTTCGCTCACGGCAGTGCGCACTGAAGCCAGTTCTCAACCCAGCAGTTGCGCTGAAGAAGTCGGCCGGATTGCCATTGAAAGCTACGCAGTAAGTAGCCTTTTTGTAACTGAGAGCCAGGTTCAACCAGGTAGCCATTATATTATAGGCACAAAACATTACTGGCACGAAACATTATTGGCACAAAACATTATTGGCACAAAGCAAATTATTGGCACAGACAATCATTCTTTTATAAACAAATGGAATAAATAGAGGAAAGTTGTTGTGATGTTTGCTGCGGCTGTTGTTTTTGACGTTGTGTTAGCTCTGATATGGCTCTGGCAGTCGGCTGGGCTATAAGCGGTGTGAACTATGAGTTTGCTGCAGCAGCTAACATCAGGCTTGATGACGTTGATGGGCGACAGGCGAAACACATCATTGGGATTTATGTAAAAGATACTATTGGCATAAACAGTCTGCGTGTTTTCAACTGTATTGTTAGGATACATGTAAAGTCAACTAGCTCTTAGACTCCTGCACCCTGTCCATCAACATCCTGCGTTGTCAACCATGCTAGCAGTGCAAAACCTTAACCCTTTGACTCCTTCACTCTATCCACCATCTTCCTGCAGGAGATTGGTGGACAGGGTGAGGGAGTCAAAGGGTTAAGGAGTGTGCCAGATGATTACTGAACAATTTTCTGTTGATTTCATGATGGTCAAGACTTTAATGAGTGAAAAGTTTTAGATTTTGAAGGCGTCTGTCAGATAATGATTGGAGATTTTATGTACAGACCTTGCTAGCACATAAAGAGTTGCACAGGCTAAAGGCGTCTGTCAGATAATGATTGGAGATTTTTATGTACAGACCTTGCTAGCACATAAAGAGTTGCACAGGCTAAAGGCGTCTGTCAGATAATGATTGGAGATTTTATGTACAGACCTTGCTAGCACATAAAGATTGCACAGGCTAAAGGCGTCTGTCAGATATGATTGGAGATTTTATGTACAGACCTTGCTAGCACATAAAGAGTTGCACAGGCTAAAGGCGTCTGTCAGATAATGATTGGAGATTTTTATGTACAGACCTTGCTAGCACATAAAGAGTTGCACAGGCTAAGGCGTCTGTCAGATAATGATGAGATTTTTATGTACAGACCTTGCTAGCACATAAAGAGTTGCACAGGCTAAAGGCGTCTGTCAGATAATGATTGGAGATTTTTATGTACAGACCTTGCTAGCACATAAAGAGTTGCACAGGCTAAAGGCGTCTGTCAGATAATGATTGGGGATTTTTATGTACAGACCTTGCTAGCACATAAAGAGTTGCACAGGCTAAAGGCGTCTGTCAGATAAAGATTGGAGATTTTTATGTACGACCTTGCTAGCACATAAAGAGTTGCACAGCTAAAGGCGTCTGTCAGATAATGATGGAGATTTTATGTACAGACCTTGCTAGCACATAAAGAGTTGCACAGGCTTAAGGCGTCTGTCAGATAATGATTGGAGATTTTTATGTATAGGTCCAGATCTTGCTAGCACATAAAGAGTTGCACAGGCTAAAGGCGTCTGTCAGATGATTGGAGATTTTTATGTATAGGTCCAGATCTTGCTAGCACATAAAGAGTTGCACAGGCTTAAGGCGTCTGTCAGATGATTGGAGATTTTTATGTATAGGTCCAGATCTTGCTAGCACATAAAGAGTTGCACAGGCTTAAGGCGTCTGTCAGATGATTGGAGATTTTATGTGTAAGTCCAGACCTTGCTAGCACATAAAGAGTTGCACAGGCTTAAGGCGTCTGTCAGATAATTGCTGGCAGACTTGGGTAGAGCGCATATGGAATTATCTGAGTGTGATGAATCCCTTTTGAACAAACTGGAGTTTTGGTTTACAGATGTTACAGTTGTTATCAAGATCTGATGTACAGTGTACGTCTGTGATGAAATGATTGTTTTATTTGCCCTGTCTGCCATGGTTTCTCTTTCTCTTTCTGTTTCTCAAGATGATGTCTGTACATTCAGAATGAATTCCATATGCACTATCGTCACTGGTGCCATGTGATGGAGAAGATACAGAATGATCATGGCACATGCCTTAAGCCTGCACATAAACTGGTGAGATGGCCAGGTCCTGAGGTCTTATCTAGCCTGTGTTTGTTTGTTGTTGTTTTATTTTTTATCTTATACTAGTATTGTATCAGTCTGTCATTGGAACAGTCTTGATTACATGTGTATCTTATCTTCAAGGAAAACAAATAAATACAATAGATAAATAATTAAAAAGGACCGAATCAAAACACAGCTAGCCAGTAAGCATCAACTTGTCTGACATCACAGAAAGCCCCCAGTCAGTGCACAAAGCCTTGGTTGCCTATCAACACGATGAAAACGGTATTTCCTTGTCGTCCACTTCTGAGGAAAGAAAGAAAAAGGTGATGGGTGATCATACAGGTGTGTGAACATTGCCATACTTTACACCGTACAAATTGAGTTATCGGTGATCAGTGAAACATGTGGACATGTCTTAGAAACTTGTATAATCAAGAACCAGAAAGAACACGACACCAGATACAAAAACTAGGAGAAAGAGAAAAAGACTCCTGATTTCTGTATCTGGTGTGTGTTTGTTTGTGATCTTACATTTGACAAAGGCCAGTTGGCCAAAAATTTGCGCCTGTCTTGTCTTGTATTAAATACACGTTCTGATTCTTTTTTCTTGTTTCTTCTGGTTCCTGTTTGCTTGAATGCGGGCAGTCACACTTGTTTTGAATTTTGTATAATCAAGATAAATGATTTGTGTTTTGTGCATTGTGTTCACCACTATGGACAGAGGAAGCTGATTGTGTCATAACAGATAGATGTCCATGTTATGTCCATGTGCTGTGTCATAACGGATAGATGTCCATGTTATGTCCATGCGCTGTGTCATAACAGATAGATGTCCGTGTTATGTCCATGTGCTGTGTCATAACAGATAGATGTCCATGTTATGTCCATGCGCTGTGTCATAACAGATAGATGTCCGTGTTATGTCCATGTGCTGTGTCATAACAGATAGATGTCCATGTTATGTCCATGTGCTGTGTCATAACAGATAGATGTCCATGTTATGTCCATGCGCTGTGTCATAACAGATAGATGTCCATGTTATGTCCATGTGCTGTGTCATAACAGATAGATGTCCATGTTATGTCCATGCGCTGTGTCATAACAGATAGATGTCCATGTTATGTCCATGTGCTGTGTCATAACGGATAGATGTCCATGTTATGTCCATGCGCTGTGTCATAACAGATAGATGTCCGTGTTATGTCCATGCGCTGTGTCATAACAGATAGATGTCCATGTTATGTCCATGTGCTGTGTCATAACAGATAGATGTCCATGTTATGTCCATGTGCTTTGTCATAACAGATAGATGTCCGTGTTATGTCCATGCGCTGTGTCATAACAGACAGATGTCCATGTTATGTCCATGTGCTGTGTCATAACAGATAGATGTCCATGTTATGTCCATGTGCTGTGTCATAACAGATAGATGTCCATGTTATGTCCATGTGCTGTGTCATAACAGATAGATGTCCATGTTATGTCCATGCGCTGTGTCATAACAGATAGATGTCCATGTTATGTCCATGTGCTGTGTCATAACGGATAGATGTCCATGTTATGTCCATGTGCTTTGTCATAACAGATAGATGTCCGTGTTATGTCCATGCGCTGTGTCATAACAGACAGATGTCCATGTTATGTCCATGTGCTGTGTCATAACGGATAGATGTCCATGTTATGTCCATGTGCTGTGTCATAACGGATAGATGTCCATGTTATGTCCATGTGCTGTGTCATAACAGATAGATGTCCATGTTATGTCCATGTGCTGTGTCATAACAGATAGATGTCCATGTTATGTCCATGTGCTGTGTCATAACAGACAGATGTCCATGTTATGTCCATGTGCTGTGTCATAACAGACAGATGTCCATGTTATGTCCATGCGCTGTCACGTTCAGGAAGCAAATGTTAGTGAATCAGCTTATCTCTCTGAACATAGTGTTGACATGCATAATTATTCACTTGTTGTGTGTATCAGCACTGGTGTAACAACTTGCTTGTCTCTGAACATAGTGTTGATATGCATATTCTTTATTTGTCATTATGTGTCGACGCTGGTGTAACAACTTGCTTATCTCTCTGAGTGTAATGTTGATATGCATAATTATCAATCACTTGTTATTGTGTCAACACTTGAAAAAAAAAGACTTGCTTATTAGTCTGAACATTGTGTTGTTGTGCATATCATTATTCATTTGTTAGTGTGTGAACATTTTCTGAGATTACTGATGTGTCGTTGTGAATGTGTTGCTGTGCATGTTATTCACTTGGTGGTGTGTAAATATTTTTTGAGAATATGAGACTGCAGTTTGAAAGTGTTGGTTTACTTAATGTTTAGTTTCTGCTGTCGGAACCCTTCCTAAGAATAATAACTTATCATTTTGTACATATTATTTGATACATATTATTAACTTGTTTGTGTGTAAACACTGTCTGAGAATTGTAACTTATCGTTTTGAGCATGTTGGTTTACATATTTACTTGTCAGTGTCTGAACACTTCTGTATATTGAGCAGTAATCTATCATTTTCAGTGAATTATTTGGCTTACATACTGTTTTATATGTTGTTTTATGATGACTGATTTATCTTCTTGAATAAATTATTGATATGTTTATTGTTTGTTTGTTGTTTTGTAAACACTCATCTTTTTCTTATCATGCAGCGAATACTCACTGGTCTTTTTAACACCGTATTATCATGCGTATTATTTATTTATCATTTTGTGCACATATGTATACTGCTCAATAATGTTTTACAAAATTATTGTTTAAACATGAAGTGTGTGTGTGTGTGTGTGTGTGTGTGTGTGTGTGTGTGTGTGTGTGTGTGTGGTGTATATTTGTGTGGATGTGTGTTTGGCGTATATTTGTGTGTGTCTGTGTATGTCTTGTGTGTGTGTTTGTGGCATATGTGTGTGTTTGTGTGTGTGTGTGTGGCGTATATTTGTGTGTGTGTTTGTGGTGTGTGTGTGTCTGTGTGTGTGTGGCGTATATTTGTGTGTGTCTGTGTATGTCTTGTGTGTGTGTTTGTGGCATATGTGTGTGTTTGAGTGTGTGTGTGTGGCGTATATTTGTGTGTGTTTGTGGCATGTGTGTGTGTGTGTGTGTGTGTACAGTATCATAGTACTGATTGTACAGACTGTAACAGGCAAGTGTTTCTACAGTATCACTACAACTGGTGTACAGGTACAGCAAAGTATAGGGCCAGGGTATATTACACAAAATGTAAACATTTCACTCTTCCCCCTGTCCACATGTATAGAGACATATTACACAAAATGTATAGAGACATTACACATAATGTATAGAGACATATTATACACAATGTATAGAGACATATTACACACAATGTATAGAGACATATTACACATAATGTATAGAGACATATTACACAAAATGTATAGAGACATTACACATAATGTATAGACATATTACACAAAATGTATAGAGACATATTACACACAATGTATAGAGACATATTACACATAATGTATAGAGACATATTACACAAAATGTATAGAGACATATTACACATAATGTATAGACATATTACACATAATGTATAGAGACATATTACACATAATGTATAGAGACATTACACACAATGTATAGAGATATATTACACATAATGTATAGAGACATATTACACACAATGTATAGAGACATATTACACATAATGTATAGACATATACAAAATGTATAGAGACATATTACACATAATGTATAGAGATATATTACACATAATGTATAGAGACATATTACACACAATGTATAGAGACATATTACACATAATGTATAGAGACATATTATACACAATGTATAGAGACATATTACACACAATGTATAGAGACATATTACACACAATGTATAGAGACATATTACACATAATGTATAGAGACATATTACACATAATGTATAGAGACATATTACACACAATGTATAGAGACATATTACACATAATGTATAGAGACATATTACACACAATGTATAGAGACATATTACACACAATGTATAGAGACATATTACACACAATGTATAGAGACATTACACACAATGTATAGAGACATATTACACATAATGTATAGAGACATATTAC
>CM060312.1:2736892-2756892 GCA_030674185.1 Monoplex corrugatus | reverse complement strand
ATTGATGACTCATGTTGTAATCAATACTGTCAGGTATAATATTGATGACTCGTATCGTAATCAATACTGTCAGGTATAATATTGATAACTCATGTTGTAATCAATACTGTCAGGTATAATATTGATGACTCATGTTGTAAACAATACTGTCAGATGTACTATTGATGACTCATGTTGCAATCAATACTGTCAGGTATAATATTGATGACTCGTGTTGTAATCAATACTGTCAGGTATAATATTGATGACTCGTATCGTAATCAATACTGTCAGGTATAATATTGATGACTCATGTTGTAATCAATACTGTCAGGTATAATATTGATGACTCATGTTGTAATCAATACTGTCAGGTATAATATTGATGACTCATGTTGTAATCAATACTGTCAGGTATAATATTGATGACTCATGTTGTAATCAATACTGTCAGGTATAATATTGATGAGTCATGTTGTAATCAATACTGTCAGATATATATAACATTTTTTTATTTCATGCTATGCGACGCTGTGTGACTTGACTTCATACTCATAAAGTGATTCTTGTTCGCTGGTGTGAATAACACGCTCAGTTTTCCTATATATTCTATGGATGAAATAAACAATTTGTTGAATTTATTATGTGTTGGTCATTGCTCTCTTTCGTTTGTGTGCATTGAGAGTACATTGTATTGTGGTATTACCATTATGTTGTCCGCCAAAGTCCCAGAGCTTGTGTGTGTGGGTGTGTGGATGGGTGAGAGAAAGAGAGAGTGAAAGTGAGAGAAAGAGAGAGGAGAGAGAAAGAGAGAGAGGGAGGGAGAGAGAGAGGGATAGAGAAAGACTGACTGGTTGCACACTGATAAAAACAGACGATGGAACTCGCCAAACAAAAAGGCTGAAAACCATTGCATTCATTGTACGTTTATTGTCATCGGTCTCTCCCTCACGAATAATTGCTGAAGTCACTCACAGTGGCACAGCTATGTCCGCCCCAATCTCTGAGAGGCAAACACCGGAAACTGTACAGTTATTAATTGTAATAATATTCTACTAACCTGTGTGTCTTATAAGGTAATTAGGATGCCAGCAATGAAGACAAGACTGTTACGGTAATAGTACTCTGTCTGTCTGCACCAATGTCTGCACCAATCTTTAGTACTGCCTGCACCAATCTTTAGTACTGTCTACACTAATCTTTAGTACTGCCTGCACCACTCTTTAGTACTGTCTGCACCAATCTTTAGTACTGCCTGCACCAATCTTTAGTACTGCCTGCACCATCTTTATACTGTCTACACCAATCTTTAGTACTGCCTGCACCAATCTTTAGTACTGCCTGCACCAAACCAACACTACAGACTGTCTGCACCAATGTTTACTACTCTACAAACTGTGTACACCCATCTTTAGTACAGTCTGCACCCATCTTTAGTACAGTCTTCACCCATCTTTAGTACAGTCTACACCCATCTTTAGTACAGTCTACACCCATCTTTAGTACAGTCTTCACCCATCTTTAGTACAGTCTACACCCATCTTTAGTACAGTCTACACCCATCTTTAGTACAGTCTTCACCCATCTTTAGTACAGTCTACACCCATCTTTAGTACAGTCTTCACCCATCTTTAGTACTGTCTACACCAATGTTTAGTACTGTCTACACCCATCTTTAGTACTGTCTACACCAATGTTTAGTACTGTCTACACCCATCTTTAGTACTGTCTACACCAATGTTTAGTACTGTCTACACCCATCTTTAGTACTGTCTTCACCAATGTTTAGTACTGTCTACACCCATCTTTAGTACTGTCTACACCAATGTTTAGTACTGTCTACACCCATCTTAGTACTGTCTTCACCCATCTTTAGTACAGTCTTCACCCATCTTTAGTACTGTCTACACCCATCTTTAGTACTGTCTACACCCATATTTAGTACAGTCTGCACCCATCTTTAGTACAGTCTTCACCCATCTTTAGAAACAGTCTTCACCCATCTTTAGTACTGTCTACACCAATCTTTAGTACAGTCTTCACCCATCTTTAGTACTGTCTGCACCCATCTTTAGTACAGTCTTCACCCATATTTAGTACAGTCTTCACCCATCTTTAGTACAGTCTTCACCCATCTTTAGTACTGTCTGCACCCATCTTTAGTACAGTCTTCACCAATGTTTAGTACTGTCTGCACCCATCTTTAGTACAGTCTTCACCCATCTTTAGTACTGTCTGCACCAATGTTTAGTACAGTCTTCACCCATCTTTAGTACAGTCTTCACCAATGTTTAGTACTGTCTGCACCCATCTTTAGTACAGTCTTCACCCATCTTTAGTACAGTCTTCACCAATGTTTAGTACTGTCTGCACCCATCTTTAGTACAGTCTGCACCCATCTTTAGTACTGTCTACACCAATGTTTAGTACTGTCTACACCCATCTTTAGTACTGTCTACACCAATGTTTAGTACTGTCTACACCAATGTTTAGTACTGTCTACACCAATGTTTAGTACTGTCTACACCAATGTTTAGTACTGTCTACACCAATGTTTAGTACTGTCTACACCAATGTTTAGTACTGTCTGCACCAATGTTTAGTACTGTCTACACCAATGTTTAGTACTGTCTACACCAATGTTTAGTACTGTCTACACCAATGTTTAGTACTGTCTACACCAATGTTTAGTACTGTCTACACCAATGTTTAGTACTGTCTGCACCCATCTTTAGTACAGTCTTCACCCATCTTCAGGACTGTCTACACCAATGTTTAGTACTGTCTACACCAATGTTTAGTACTGTCTACACCAATGTTTAGTACTGTCTACACCAATGTTTAGTACTGTCTACACCAATGTTTAGTACTGTCTACACCAATGTTTAGCACTGTCTACACCAATGTTTAGTACTGTCTACACCAATGTTTAGTACAGTCTTCACCCATCTTTAGTACTGTCTACACCAATGTTTTAGTACAGTCTACACCCATCTTTAGTACTGTCTACACCCATCTTTAGTACTGTCTTCACCCATCTTTAGTACAGTCTTCACCCATCTTTAGTACTGTCTACACCCATCTTTAATACTGTCTACACCCATCTTTAGTACTGTCTACACCCATCTTTAATACTGTCTTCACCCATCTTTAATACTGTCTACACCCATCTTTAGTACTGTCTACACCCATCTTTAGTACTGTCTACACCCATCTTTAATACTGTCTACACCCATCTTTAATACTGTCTACACCCATCTTTAATACTGTCTACACCCATCTTTAGTACTGTCTACACCCATCTTTAGTACTGTCTTCACCCATCTTTAATACTGTCTTCACCCATCTTTAGTACAGTCTTCACCCATCTTTAGTACTGTCTACACTCATGTTTAGTACTGTCTACACCAATGTTTAGTACTGTCTACACCAATGTTTAGTACTGTCTACACCAATGTTTAGTACTGTCTACACCAATGTTTAGTACTGTCTACACCAATGTTTAGTACTGTCTGCACCAATGTTTAGTACTGTCTACACCAATGTTTAGTACTGTCTACACCAATGTTTAGTACTGTCTACACCCATCTTTAGTACTGTCTACACCCATCTTTAGTACTGTCTACACCCATCTTTAGTACTGTCTACACCCATCTTTAGTACTGTCTACACCCATGTTTAGTACTGTCTACACCAATGTTTAGTACTGTCTACACCAATGTTTAGTACTGTCTACACCAATGTTTAGTACTGTCTACACCAATGTTTAGTACTGTCTACACCAATGTTTAGTACTGTCTACACCAATGTTTAGTACTGTCTACACCAATGTTTAGTACTGTCTACACCAATGTTTAGTACTGTCTACACCAATGTTTAGTACTGTCTACACCAATGTTTAGTACTGTCTACACCAATGTTTAGTACTGTCTACACCAATGTTTAGTACTGTCTACACCAATGTTTAGTACTGTCTACACCAATGTTTAGTACTGTCTACACCAATGTTTAGTACTGTCTACACCAATGTTTAGTACTGTCTACACCAATGTTTAGTACTGTCTACACCAATGTTTAGTACTGTCTACACCAATGTTTAGTACTGTCTACACCAATGTTTAGTACGCTTACAATCCAATGTGACGCACACAATGCAGACTGTCTGCAACCAATGTTTATACTCTACAGAATGTAGCACCCATATTAGTACCGTCTGCTACCAATGTTTATATACTGTCTACACCAATGTTTAGTACAGTCTTCACCAATATGATACTTAGACTGTCTACACCAATATGTGTAGTACTCTACAACAGACTGCCTGCATCAACCCTTAGGGGCAAGCACTGACACAATATATTATCATGTCATTGTACTTACAATTGTCTTTAGTCCTTGAGTGGTAAGTGACAGCAACTCATGATTATGTTTCATTGTCGTTTCATGTGTTCTGTAGTCATGAGTGGTTTTCAGGCGCATCCTGTTTTTCATGGCGTTCATGCTGTTTTCATGGGCGTTCATGCTGTTTTCATGGCGTGTTCATGCTGTTTTCATGGCGTTCATGCTGTTTTCATGGCGGTTCATGCTGTTTTCATGGCGGTTCATGCTGTTTTCATGGCGTTCATGCTGTTTTCATGGGCGTTCATGCTGTTTTCATGGCGTTCATGTTGTTTTCATGGGCGTTCATGCTGTTTTCATGGCGTTTCATGCTGTTTTCATGGCGTTCATGCTGTTTTCATGGCGTTCATGCTGTTTTCATGGCGTTCATGCTGTTTTCATGGCGTTCATGCTGTTTTCATGGCGTTCATCGTTTATGCGTTCATTGTTCGCGTTCATGTTTTTCATGACGTTCATGCTGTTTACGTTCATGCGTTTCATGGCGTTCATGCTGTTTTCATGCCGTTCATGCTGTTTTCATGGCGTTCATGCTGTTTTCATGGCATCGTTCATGCTGTTTTCATGGCATCGTTCATGCTGTTTTCATGGCATCGTTCATGCTGTTTTCATGGCATCGTTCATGCTGTTTTCATGGCGTTCATGCTGTTTTCATGGCGTTCATGCTGTTTTCATGGCGTTCATGCTGTTTTCATGGCGTTCATGCTGTTTTCATGGCGTTCATGTTGTTTTCATGGCGTTCATGTTGTTTTCATGGCGTTCATGCTGTTTTCATGGCGTTCATGCTGTTTTCATGGCGTTCATGCTGTTTTCATGGCGTTCATGCTGTTTTCATGGCGTTCATGCTGTTTTCATGGCATCGTTCATGCTGTTTTCATGGCATCGTTCATGCTGTTTTCATGGCATCGTTCATGCTGTTTTCATGGCGTTCATGCTGTTTTCATAGCGTTCATGCTGTTTTCATAGCGTTCATGCTGTTTTCATGGCGTCCTTCATGTCGCTCGTGCTATGTTTTCATGGCACCATTCACGCTATCATCACATACACTACCAACACACAATCTCACCAATAAACAATAAATACAATGGCGACTACTGTACTGTTATCACCCCACACAACCCAACAACACACGACCTTGACCCCTGATTCCTTCAGCTTGGGTGAGGGAGTCAAAGGGTTAAGTTTCTGCAGTTGGTAGGTAGGATGAAGGAGTCAAAGGGTTAATGGTGCACACAACAATATTAACCTTTTGACTCCCGCACCCTATCCACCAACTGCAAAAACATAACCCTTTAATGCCCTCACCCTATCCATCAGCTTCCTGCAGGAAGCTGGTGGATAGGGTGAGTGAATCAAAGGGTGCAGGAAGCTGGTGGATACGGTGAGTGAGTCAAGGGTTAACAAGTATTGTCACACCATGCACACAACACTACAACACAGTTATAAACAGTAAACAATAACAGTGTTAACCAGTTTGTCAAAGAAAGCACACAGGTTAAAAGTATAAAGAGGTGTCCTTGCGTTCTAGCACCAAGACACCACATAAACGTCACATCCACATCACATAAATTCTGTTCACAAGACACACATCACATAAACTATGTCCCCAATTCACACACCACGTAAACCAGGTCCATAAGACACATGCCACGTAAATTCTATCCATAAGAACATCCCAAACTAGGTCCATAAGACGCACCCCACATAAACTAGGTCCATAAGACGCACCCCACATAAACTAGGTCCATAAGACCCACATCACATAATTCTATGTTCACCCACATCACATAATTCTATGTTCACAAGACATCACATAAACTCTACACATAAGACGCACACCACATACATGTTACATCCCTATCATAAATTCTGTCCACAAGACACCACATAAACTCTATGTTGACAAGACACACACAACATATACTCTACGTACACACACAAACACACACACAAACACACATACACACACACAAACACACACACAAACAGAGAAAAATCCTTGCCAACATATCTACGCACACATAAAACACACACAAACACATACACACACACAAACACATACACACACACAAACACATACACACACACAAACACAAACACACATACACACACACACACACAAACACATACACACACAAACACACACACAAACAGAGAAAAATCTTTGCCAACATATCTACGCACACAAACATACACACAAACACACACAAACACACAAACACACACACACACACAAACACACACACACAAACACACACACAAATACACACATACATACATACACACACAAACACACACATACATACATACATACAAACACACACATACAGACAAACACACACATACACAAACATACACACAAACACACACACACATACCACACACAAACACATACACACACACACACACACATACATACATACACACACACAAACACATACACACACACAAACACACACACAATGCGACATGTGAACCTGATTAAAATCTTTTCTTCTTCAAAGACATTGTAGTTGGGGAAGGGGGGGGGGGGTGTGAGGTGTATAGTTATGTCAGACATGTACTGATCTTAACGTGTATCAAACGATCTACACATGAACCCAGTCACTGACAGAACACAAATGTTGTACCACGTCATGTTACACTATTCTGAATGCCAAGTCCATCACCACATGTAGGCCTACAACGTGTCAGACAGGGGCACATAATGAAATGTACAGTTTCTCCTATAACCCTGAGATTGTAGATGAATGAGGTGGTAGAGACCAACCTTTCTCAGGGCCGGCATGGCATGATAAGAGTGGTGGTCACAGAGGATGCTTCCCCACACCCGATCCCGCACTTGCCACGTAACAGTATTTCAAACATTAACAACAACAACAAGAAGATCAAAACTAATCAACCAAACAAAACCAAAAACAACAACAAAAATCAAAGATGTACACACACGCATTCATTCACTGCCCATTACAACACTGAAAACCACTGTCTCTATGTACAACATGTATGACTGATACATTGATTACATGTATGACTGATACATTGATTACACCAACTTTCTATACATGACCTGTAGTCATTCTTATCAGCAAGTTTAACTAACCGCTGACAATATGGTCATCGTTGTCATTGGAGACAACTGGCAGACAGAATGATGGAGACATCATCACCAGTGTCATGGCCAACTGGCAGACAGAATGATGGAGACAACTGGCAAACAGAATGATGGAGACAACTGGCAGACAGTGATGGAGACAACTGGCAGACAGTGTGATGGAGACAACTGGCAGACAGAATGATGGAGACAACTGGCAGACAGAGTGATGGAGACAACTGGCAGACAGTGATGGAGACAACTGGCAGACAGTTGATGGAGACAACTGGCAGACAGAATGATGGAGACAACTGGCAGACAGAATGATGGAGACAACTGGCAGACAGTGATGGAGACAACTGGCAGACAGTGATGGAGACAACTGGCAGACAGAATGATGGAGACAACTGGCAGACAGAATGATGGAGACAACTGGCAGACAGTGTGATGGAGACAACTGGCAGACAGTGTGATGGAGACAACTGGCAGACAGAATGATGGAGACAACTGGCAGACAGTGTGATGGAGACAACTGGCAGACAGTGATGGAGACAACTGGCAGACAGAATGATGGAGACAACTGGCAGACAGTGATGGAGACAACTGGCAGACAGTGATGGAGACAACTGGCAGACAGTGTGATGGAGACAACTGGCAGACAGTGATGGAGACAACTGGCAGACAGTGTGATGGAGACAACTGGCAGACAGAATGATGGAGACAACTGGCAGACAGAATGATGGAGACAACTGGCAGACAGTGTGATGGAGACAACTGGCAGACAGAATGATGGAGACAACTGGCAGACAGAATGATGGAGACAACTGGCAGACAGAATGATGGAGACAACTGGCAGACAGTGTGATGGAGACAACTGGCAGACAGTGATGGAGACAACTGGCAGACAGTGTGATGGAGACAACTGGCAGACAGAATGATGGAGACAACTGGCAGACAGAATGATGGAGACAACTGCCAGACAGAATGATGGAGACAACTGGCAGACAGAATGATGGAGACAACTGGCAGACAGAATGATGGAGACAACTGGCAGACAGTGTGATGGAGACAACTGGCAGACAGTGATGGAGACAACTGGCAGACAGAGTGATGGAGACAACTGGCAGACAGAGTGATGGAGACAACTGGCAGACAGAATGATGGAGACAACAGGCAGACAGTGATGGAGACAACTGGCAGACAGAATGATGGAGACAACTGGCAGACAGTGTGATGGAGACAACTGGCAGACAGTGTGATGGAGACAACTGGCAGACAGTGTGATGGAGACAACTGGCAGACAGTGATGGAGACAACTGGCAGACAGTGTGATGGAGACAACTGGCAGACAGTGATGGAGACAACTGGCAGACAGAATGATGGAGACAACTGGCAGACAGAATGATGGAGACAACTGGCAGACAGAGTGATGGAGACAACTGGCAGACAGAATGATGGAGACAACTGGCAGACAGAATGATGGAGACAACTGGCAGACAGAATGATGGAGACAACTGGCAGACAGTGATGGAGACAACTGGCAGACAGAATGATGGAGACAACTGGCAGACAGAATGATGGAGACAACTGGCAGACAGAGTGATGGAGACAACTGGCAGACAGAATGATGGAGACAACTGGCAGACAGAATGATGGAGACAACTGGCAGACAGTGATGGAGACAACTGGCAGACAGAATGATGGAGACAACTGGCAGACAGAATGATGGAGACAACTGGCAGACAGAGTGATGGAGACAACTGGCAGACAGAGTGATGGAGACAACTGGCAGACAGTGTGATGGAGACAACTGGCAGTGATGGACAACTGGCAGACAGAATGATGGAGACAACTGGCAGACAGTGATGGAGACAACTGGCAGACAGTGTGATGGAGACAACTGGCAGACAGAATGATGGAGACAACTGGCAGACAGTGATGGAGACAACTGGCAGACAGTGTATGGAGACAACTGGCAGACAGTGATGGAGACAACTGGCAGACAGTGTGATGGAGACAACTGGCAGACAGTGATGGAGACAACTGGCAGACAGTGTGATGGAGACAACTGGCAGACAGTGATGGAGACAACTGGCAGACAGTGTGATGGAGACAACTGGCAGACAGTGATGGAGACAACTGGCAGACAGTGTGATGGAGACAACTGGCAGACAGTGATGGAGACAACTGGCAGACAGTGTGATGGAGACAACTGGCAGACAGTGATGGAGACAACTGGCAGACAGAATGATGGAGACAACTGGCAGACAGTGATGGAGACAACTGGCAGACAGTGATGGAGACAACTGGCAGACAGTGTGATGGAGACAACTGGCAGACAGTGATGGAGACAACTGGCAGACAGAATGATGGAGACAACTGGCAGACAGTGATGGAGACAACTGGCAGACAGTGTGATGGAGACAACTGGCAGACAGAATGATGGAGACAACTGGCAGACAGTGATGGAGACAACTGGCAGACAGAATGATGGAGACAACTGGCAGACAGAATGATGGAGACAACTGGCAGACAGTGTGATGGAGACAACTGGCAGACAGAATGATGGAGACAACTGGCAGACAGTGATGGAGACAGGCCATCAGTAGCAGTGTGTAAGGACCAAATACAGTCACAGAACAACACTGCACTCACCACACCTGCTGACCACTGACACAAGGGTCACTGTAACCTGCTGACCCCTGACACAAGGGTCACTGTAACCTGCT
Organism: Monoplex corrugatus; assembly: GCA_030674185.1. Taxonomy (NCBI): domain Eukaryota; kingdom Metazoa; phylum Mollusca; class Gastropoda; order Littorinimorpha; family Ranellidae; genus Monoplex; species Monoplex corrugatus. The sequence goes on along the minus strand of CM060312.1, from coordinate 2,746,695 downwards.
GACCCCTGACACAAGGGTCACTGTAACCTGCTGACCCCTGACACAAGGGTCATTGTAAGCTGCTGACCCCTGACACAAGGGTCATTGTAACCTGCTGACCCCTGACACAAGGGTAATTGTAACCTGCTGACCCCTGACACAAGGGTCATTGTAACCTGCTGACCCCTGACACAAGGGTCATTGTAACCTGCTGACCTCTGACACAAGGGTCACTGTAACCTGCTGACCCCTGACACAAGGGTCATTGTAACCTGCTGACCCCTGACACAAGGGTCACTGTAACCTGCTGACCCCTGACACAAGGGTCACTGTAACCTGCTGACCCCTGACACAAGGGTCACTGTACACCCAGCTGGACAGGGAACACTTCATATTCAATTCAACATACACATGCACACTTTACCACAACACACCATATCGAAACGGCTACGTAGTCCTTTCTCTCTGTCTCAAACAACACACACTAATCATACCATATTCAAACTGTTATGCAGATCTCTTTTGCCTCACCACACACACACACACACACCACACACACACACACACACACACACACACACACATACACACACACAACACACACACACACACACACACACACACACACACACACACACACACACACACACACACACACATACACACACACACACACACATACACACACACACACACACACACACACACACACACACACACACACATACACACACACACACACACCACACACACACACACAAGTATGGCACTCCCGATTATTACTCAAATTGAAAAGTATTGGGTTAACAGGTCACATTTTTGATTATGTCAAATGCTTCTTAGAAGACCGTGTAATTCAAACGAGATCGAAAATGTGTATTCTTCAAAACGATTTCTTCAAATGGGTATCCCTCAGGGATCCGTTATTGCTCCCCTTCTCTTCATGATCTTATTGCATGACTTACCCAGTAAAATTTCTAAACATGTAACTTTAGCTCAATATGCTGATGATTTATGCATGTGGATGCAGGTCAATATGAAAAGAAAAACTCCTTTGCGCTGTCTTAATTATACACGTAAATGTTATCAATTAGAACTCGATAAAATAGCACGATATATGGTAGAAAATGGACTGCATCTATCCGTGGAAAAAACAAAGATAGTTTTGTTTAACAGTGGAGCTAACCCAGCAAATGTTCCTACGTTCAAACTGGGAGATACTCTTCTTCAGTATAATGAGTTGATTAAATTCTTAGGAGTTTTCCTTACAGCCAAATTATCTTGGAATCAGCATATTGAATACTTATTAACAAAAGCTCAAAAAGTTTAAATTTCTTGAAAATAGTTCGCAAACAGATATGGGGACAAGATGCATCAACACTTGTTCATCTCTGTAAATCGCTTATTAGATCTAAATTAACCTATGCCCAAGAAATATTCTTCAGTGCACCAAAACGCTTACTCACAAAACTGCAGAGCATAGATTGTAAAGGTTTCAAACTTGCGCTGGGTCTTCCAATGCATGCCTTTGCCATCGCACATACAATGCAATCAAATTGTTGCCACTTGATGAACAAAGGAAAGTCGCTTCTACTAAATTTCTGTTAAATTAAGAAACACTACCATAGAAAACATCATCAAAACAGAGACAAAAGTAAGATCAGACTACGACTTTCCAAAAAGAGCTAAATCAATATCCTCACAGGTCACGCTTGCAACATTTACAGCTGATGTTATGAAAGGCTCTGGAATTGATCTAGACACAGGTCCTGTAACTTTAAGACCTTCGTTTTCACCAGTACCCAGTTGGGAACTTCAAAGAGCACGATTTGACTTACACCACACTGACTTAAGAAAAAGAAGATAATATCAACTTACTGGCAAGTCACGTTAAATGTCATATAGAAGACTTTTATTCCGATCACTTGAAAGTTTACAGATGGCTCAATAATTGAAAGACAAGCAGGCTCAGCGTTTTTAATACCTGCTCTCAAAATTGAGAAATCTTTCTATATAGGACTTAATAAATCTGTCTTTACTGCAGAACTCTTTGCAATCTTAATGGCTTTGAATTATATAATCAATCTTCCTATGACGATTCCCAAGATACTTTTTTGCGTTGATTCAAAATCTGTACTTCAAGCTCTTGAATTATCAAAATTACAAACAAGATCTGAAATGATATTGGAAATTACTCACTTGATTAATAGTTTGTCCTTAAGAGGCACTGATATTACTTTCTGCTGGATACCATCTCATAGTTCTTTTCATTACAATGATATGGTTGATAGGGCTGCCAAACGGGGGGCAAAGAGCTCACCAGATTCAAATCATATACAACTTTCCCTCTCATTGCATGAGTGTTATACCTTAGTGGACGCCTACGTATGGAAGCAGTTTCAAGATAAACAGAAAAAGTATGAAAAATGTTACATGAATTTTGAAATTAGCAAAACACCTAAGCGGTTCCCTGCCAGCAGAAGTATACAATCCCTTATGTATAGGTGGAAACTTGATGCATTCAAAACAAAATACACCAGGAATATAGTGTGTCTGTGTGGAAAGAAAATAACACATAGTCATATTCTTTCATGCGTTCGGGTAAAACGACATATACCTACGTTATCAACGAAGACAGTTTCTGACATATTTGCCTCATCATCCTTAACATATGAATTTTTTGTTAGCCTGTCAAAAAGTCCTATAGCGAATTATCTATAACGCACCGTTACTTCTCATGTTCAGTGTTATGGTTAGCTAATTTTACTGTTTCAATCGTTAATTATGATAACGTCATTTGTGAATTTTTCTTTCTTGTCTTGTTTTTCTGGTTCATTTCTTTTTCCAGAAGATTAACCATTTCCAAGTTTCCTTTTTTTGTTTTTTGTTTTGTTGTTGTCTAAAATCACTTTAGTGAATAGACATTAAATCAAAGACCACCACACACACACACACACACACACACACACACACACACACACACACACACACGCACACACACACACACACACACATATGTACACAGACATTATACACACATACACAGATGTATACAGACATGTATACACATGCACGCACACACACACAAATACACAAACCATACCACAACCAAACTACTATACAGTTATCTTTCACACACCACACCACATCCCCCAAAGCCATGAACTTTTCAATGTCCGTTTACAAGGCAGACAGAATGATGAAGACAAAGACTGGCCCACACCACGAGACAACACAGGCAGTATACATACTACACACACACACACTACACACACACACACACATACACACATACACACACACACACACATACACACACACACTACACACACACACACACACACACACCACATACACTACACACACACACACACACACTACACACACTACACACACACACACTACACACACACACACTACACACACACACACACACACTACACACACTACACACACACACACTACACACACACACTACACACACACACACACTACACATACACACTACACACACTACACACACACATACACACAAACACACACTACACACACACACACACACACACACACACTACACAAAACTTCAAAGGACTAATCACACTCACGCAGAACTTCACAATCAATTACAACACAACTTCCATACATCCACAGATACTTGCTACAAAACTACTCACAATATCAACAAACAAATCACACACTATATAAATACTCACTGATTACAATCCTAAAGCACGATATACTTTCTGCTATACATCACAAGCTCATACATATAGATACTGCCAAACAAGACTACACAGACAACATATACAACCCCCATCATGTATACCAACCACTAGAACACACAACAACAGAAAAATAGAAACACAACATTAACAACACTAACGTCCGCCACACACAGTAACAATCCCTATATAATGACACACTACATCAAACACAATACACAGAATACTTCTAAAAACATCAACACAACATACATCTTCAAACACATACTACACATCACGAAGACACACAACTCACTCACACCTAACATATGAATTTTAGCTGTCAACATAGCAATACAACCGCCATTACCTCACAGTAATGTAGCAATTTTCTTCAATCGTCAGATAACTACATTTGTGTTCTTTCTTGTCCGCATCTCCAAATAACTCACCTTTTTTTTTTCGCATAAAATCACTAAATGACTAACAAACACCCACAAACACACAACACCCCCCAACACAAAACCACACCCCCCCCGCACCATTGTACACTACGGAAGAATACACAATACGTGTAATATAGAATGTATACAATGCACGCATCCACAATTCCATACATAAATCCATTATCACTAACCATACTATATGACAGGTTTTCTTTTACCCCACATCCGCGCCGGCGCTGCTTTTGCATGTCGTTTACAAGCGCGAGATTTGATTATCAAGATTTGCGCCACCAATAAACATGTATAATATGTTAATTTTATTATGATAAATAGCTACATTGACCACAGGCAGCACATAAACATATCCCCTGTCAATCCCTCACCCGAGTTTGAAGTCCCTGGTTTGGTTCTGACCTCCAAATTTTTAGACCATTCAGACTCGTCTTGTTTATCCTATGGTGCGATATACATTTTTCTAGTTGACAAATCTTGTTTTGCTCAGGTTTGTGTCTAACACTGCCTAAAAAGTCAGCAGGAAGCTGATGGACAGAGTGAGGAATTCAAAGGACACACTGTCAAAGTGGATAAATAACTACCTTGTCAATGACCCATTCACACGATGACCACACACAAGTCCATGTTCTCTCAGTACAGACAGCCCCACATCCACAAGTCCCATCTACAACCAATACTGATGTGTAAAATTGTCATGTGTGGCCTGCTGTGATTGCACTTCTTTCCCCTCAAAAGACCACACACAACTGCAGAAGAGAAAAACAAAGCACATTGTTTCCAGCACAACAGTAGGTCTTTGTATTATTTTGTGGATATCGATAGTCACGCCAGTAACAGGCCAGAAACAATCAACCAGAGGAACACGACCAAAGTTTGATGACACTGCAAAGAGACTGACTCAGCAATTCTGTCAGGAGCTATCTGTGGTAGTCTTCACAGCAAGAACTTCCACAAGCATTCTGTTAGTTATCTGCTGGTAGTCTTCCACAGCAAGAACTTCCACAAGCAATTCTGTTAGGGAGTTATCTGCTGGTAGTCTTCCACAGCAAGAACTTCCACAAGCAATTCTGTTAGGGAGTTATCTGCTGGTAGTCTTCCACAGCACGAACTTCCACAAGCAATTTGTTAAGGAGTTATCTGCTGGTAGTCTTCCACAGCAAGAAACTTCAAGAAAGATTTCTTCAAGAGGTTCATGTGTACTGTAATACCACGCCCTTCCCAGTCTCACAATTGACACAGCCATGCATCAATCTTGCACCTCGAGTTCCATCCTACCACACAACACAAACAGCTGGCTTGTCCACTGCGCCCATCTGAATGTTCCAATCATTGTGGTGACGTCAGTGTTTTATGGGTCCTGTTCTCTGTCCCCATCTGAATGTTCCAATCATTGTGGTGACGTCAGTGTTTCATGGGTCCTGTTCTCTGTCCCCATCTGAATGTTCCAATCATTGTGGTGGCGTCAGTGTTTTATGGGTCCTGTTCTCTGTCCCCATCTGAATGTTCCAATCATGTGTGACGTCAGTGTTAGGTCTGTCCATTGATGTTCAATCATTGTGGTGACGTCAGTGTTTTATGGGTCCTGTTCTCTGTCCCCATCTGAATGTTCCAATCATTGTGGTGACGTCAGTGTTTTATGGGTCCTGTCCTGTCCATCTGATTTCCATCATTGTGTGGCGTCTGTTATGTCCTTCTCTGTCCATTGATGTTCCAATCATTGTGGTGACGTCAGTGTTTTATGGGTCCTGTTCTCTGTCCCCAGATGCCTGAAATGTTTGTCTAATCATTTGTGGTGACGTCAGTGTTTTATGGGTCCTGTTCTCTGTCCCCATCTGAATGTTCAATCATTGTGGTGGCGTCTGTTATGGTCTGTTTTTCCATGATGTTCCATTCTTTGTGTGAGTTAGTGTTCACTGTTCTCTGTCCCCATCTGAATGTTTCCAATCATTGTGGTGACGTCAGTGTTTTATGGGTCCTGTTCTCTGTCCCCATCAAAAGACTTTGCCAGCACATGGGGTTTTGTACAGGTCAAAGGAGTATGTCAGATAAATGCTGACAGACATGGGCGGAGTGCATATGGAACTGCCTGAGAGCAATGTATCCCTCTTGAATTAACTCCCAACTCACAAGGAACAATGACCACAAATTTGGACTGGCATGAGTCTTGTCACTGGCATGAGCAGTCTTATCACTGGCACGACAGTCTTATCACTGGCATGAGCAGTTTTATCACTGGCATAAACCGAGAGCAGTTTTATCACTGGCATGAGCAGTCTTATCACTGGCATGAAGTCTTATCTGCATGAGTCTTATCACTGGCATGAGCAGTTTATCACTGGCATGAAGTCTTATCACTGGCATGAAGTCTTATCACTGGCATGAGCAGTCTTATCACTGGCATGAACTCTTATCACTGGCATGAGCAGTCTTATCACTGGCATGAGCAGTCTTATCACTGGCATGAAGTCTTATCACTGGCATGAAGTCTTATCACTGGCATGAGCAGTCTTATCACTGGCATGAAGTCTTATCACTGGCATGAAGTTTATCACTGGCATGAAGTCTTATCACTGGCATGAGCAGTTTTTATCACTGGCATGAGAAGTCTTATCACTGGCATGAAGTCTTATCACTGGCATGAGCAGTTTTATCACTGGCATGAGCAGTCTTATCACTGGCATGAGCAGTTTATCACTGGCATGAGCAGTCTTATCACTGGCATGAGCAGTCTTATCACTGGCATGAGCAGTCTTATCACTGGCATGAGCAGTCTTATCACTGGCATGAGCAGTCTTATCACTGGCATGAGCAGTCTTATCACTGGCATGAGCAGTCTTATCACTGGCATGAGCAGTCTTATCACTGGCATGAAGTCTTATCACTGGCATGAAGTCTTATCACTGGCATGAAGTCTTATCACTGGCATGAAGTCTTATCACTGGCATGAAGTCTTATCACTGGCATGAGCAGTTTTATCACTGGCATGAAGTCTTATCACTGGCATGAGCAGTTTTATCACTGGCATGAAGTCTTATCACTGGCATGAGCAGTTTATCACTGGCATGAAGTCTTATCACTGGCATGAGCAGTCTTATCACTGGCATGAAGTCTTATCACTGGCATGAGCAGTCTTATCACTGGCATGAAGTCTTATCACTGGCATGAGCAGTTTTATCACTGGCATGAAAGTCTTATCACTGGCATGAGCAGTTTTATCACTGGCATGAAGTCTTATCACTGGCATGAGAGTTTATCACTGGCATGAAGTCTTATCACTGGCATGAGCAGTTTATCACTGGCATGAAGTCTTATCACTGGCATGAGCAGTTTTATCACTGGCATGAAGTCTTATCACTGGCATGAGAAGTCTTATCACTGGCATGAAGTCTTATCACTGGCATGAGCAGTCTTATCACTGGCATGAGCAGTTTATCACTGGCATGAAGTTTATCACTGGCATGAGAAGTCTTATCACTGGCATGAAGTTTTATCACTGGCATGAGCAGTCTTATCACTGGCATGAAGTTTTATCACTGGCATGAAGTTTTATCACTGGCATGAGCAGTCTTATCACTGGCATGAAGTTTTATCACTGGCATGAACTCTTATCACTGGCATGAAGTTTTATCACTGGCATGAAGTTTTATCACTGGCATGAACAGTCTTATCACTGGCATGAAGTCTTATCACTGGCATGAGCAGTCTTATCACTGGCATGAAGTCTTATCACTGGCATGAGCAGTCTTATCACTGGCATGAAGTTTTATCACTGGCATGAGCAGTTTTATCACTGGCATGAAGTTTTATCACTGGCATGAGAAGTCTTATCACTGGCATGAGAAGTCTTATCACTGGCATGAGCAGTTTTATCACTGGCATGAGCAGTTTTATCACTGGCATGAGAAGTTTTATCACTGGCATGAAGTTTTATCACTGGCATGAGCAGTTTTATCACTGGCATGAAGTTTTACCACTGGCATGAAGTTTTATCACTGGCATGAAGTTTTATCACTTGCATGAAGTCTTATCACTGGCATGAAGTTTTACCACTGGCATGAAGTCTTATCACTGGCATGAAGTTTTATCACTGGCACGAGCAGTCTTATCACTGGCATGAAGTTTTATCACTGGCATGAAGTTTTATCACTGGCATGAAGTTTTATCACTGGCATGAAGTTTTACCACTGGCATGAAGTTTTATCACTTGCATGACCAGTCTTATCACTGGCAGATGAAGTCTTATCACTTGCATGAAGTCTTATTACTGGTAGATGAAGTCTTATCACTGGCAGATGAAGTCTTATCACCTGGTGACTACGACTTTATCAGAGATCATATGTAACTGTCACATGAAGTAGACAGCCACAGTGTGTTCAAAAAGGATTCATCACACTTAGACAATTCCATATGTGCTCCACCCACACTGACCAGTAATTATCTGGAAGACTATTTCAGCCTGTGCAAAATCCTATGTGCTGGCATGGTATTGAAATGGTGTTTGTGTTTGTGTGTGTGTTTGTGTTTGTTTGTGTGTGTGTGTGTGTGTTTATGTGTGTGTGTGCTTTTGCGTGTGTGTGTTTGTGTGTGTGTGTTTGTGTGTGTGTGTATTTGTTTGTGTGTGTGTTTATGTGTGCGTGTCTTTGTGTGTGTGTGTTTATGTGTGTGTGTTTGTGCGTGTGTGTGTTTGTGCGTGTGTGTGTGTTTGTGTGTATGTTTGTGTGTTTTGTTTGTATGTGTGTGTTTGTGTTTGTGTGTTTATGTGTGTGTGTTTATGTGTGTGTGTGTTTGTGTGTGTGTGTTTGTGTGTGTGTTTGTTTATGTGTGTGTGTGTGTTTTTGTGTCTGTTTGTGTATGTGTGTGTTTGTGTGTATGTGTGTGTGTGAGAGAGACAGACAGACAGACAGACAGACAAACAGACACACAGACAGCAAGAGAGAGAGAGGGACCTATAGAGCACTAAGGTGGCACCATCAGGGTGATTGAATCAATCAGATGGACAATGAACAGGCCAGTTATTGTATTAAGAGCTAGGATCGAACTCGAGGCATCAAACCTTGTGTCCACAGCTCTAACAACACAGTCAGCCAGCGTAAAACCCTTCTGAGAACTGAACCCATGTCTACTGTGTTATCCCATGACGTGCTGACCACCGAGTGAACAGAGTGCCTGCCGGACTAACCCACAAAGTCCACGTCACAGTCTAGTCTGCCACCAACCACAGCGAGCCACATGGAAGCCTTCTGTGCTCTATTCATTCGTATGAAACAAGTGAAGGACATCTGGACACTTTGTTCAGACAATGACAAAACACACAAATCATCGGACACATTCTGACAACATAATCACTGAGAGATGATGGAGAGTCTTATTTGATTCCGTCTTCTTCACAAAAAAATCGTATGTACAATATATTTACACAGTTCACCTGTTACATACGGTATGTTATAATACACAGTGGTACAGTTATCAAGTATGAACTATAGTGTAACCCTTTCACTCCTACACCCTTTCACCAGCTGCAAAAACTTGATCTTTTTACTCCCTCACCCTATCCACCAGCTTACTGAAGGAAGCTGATGGATAGGGTGAGGAAGTCAAAGGTTAAGTTTTTGCTTTGCTAGCGTGGTTGACAATGCAGGATGCTGGTGGACAGGGTGAGGGA
>CM060312.1:2676892-2731892 GCA_030674185.1 Monoplex corrugatus | reverse complement strand
ACACACATACACACACACACAGTCCCACGGTGGCACAGGCTGCAATATAATGACGAAGACAAGGAGCTGGTGGTGGTGGTGGTGTCAAGACTTTAGCTGCAGGTGTTTGGGAGCATCGGCGAACATGTACTTCAGTTTGAAGGCCTCTGCCAACAACTCTCCGATCTGAGCGTCACCCCACTGATGCGTGGGCAGGTTCTGCAGCAACATCAGGATGCCCTGCGGCAAACATAAAACACGAACATTCATCGCCTGAAGACGGAATGTGGCTACCACAGTGATAGAGTAAACTGAACATGTACACACAATCCTTTATACTGTAAACTATATACCTGTCACCATAGCTATACTCATAGTTGATTTTTAAAAAGTTCATATTTTCCATAATCCCAAAGTCACAGGAGAGGAAATGGTAAAGATGTCAAAGTTTACAGAAGTCAGCATTATGTAGAGATGTCAAAGTTTACAGAAGTCAGCATTATGTAAAGATGTCACAGTTTACAGAAGTCAGCATTATGTAAAGATGTCAAAGTTTACAGAAGTCAGCATTATGTAGAGATGTCAAAGTTTACAGAAGTCAGCATTATGTAGAGATGTCAAAGTTTACAGAAGTCAGCATTATGTAGAGATGTCAAAGTTTACAGAAGTCAGCATTATGTAAAGATGTCAAAGTTTACAGAAGTCAGCATTATGTAGAGATGTCAAAGTTTACAGAAGTCAGCATTATGTAGAGATGTCAAAGTTTACAGAAGTCAGCATTATGTAGAGATGTCAAAGTTTACAGAAGTCAGCATTATGTAGAGATGTCAAAGTTTACAGAAGTCAGCATTATGTAGAGATGTCAAAGTTTACAGAAGTCAGCATTATGTAGAGATGTCAAAGTTTACATAGGCCAGCATTATGTAGAGAGGTCAGCATTATGTAAAGATGTCAAAGTTTACAAAAGTCAGCAATATGTAGAGATGTCAAAGTTTACACAGGTCAGCATTATGTAGAGATGTCAGCATTATGTAGAGATGTCAAAGTTTACAGAAGTCAGCAATATGTAGAGATGTCAAAGTTTACAGAAGTCAGCATTATGTAGAGATGTCAAAGTTTACAGAAGTCAGCATTATGTAAAGATGTCAAAGTTTACATAAGTCAGCATTATGTAGAGATGTCAAAGTTTACAGAGGTCAGCATTATGTAGAGATGTCAAAGTTTACAGAAGTCAGCATTATGTAGAGATGTCAAAGTTTACAGAAGTCAGCATTATGTAGAGATGTCAAAGTTTACAGAGGTCAGCATTATGTAGAGATGTCAAAGTTTACAGAAGTCAGCATTATGTAAAGATGTCAAAGTTTACAGAAGTCAGCATTATGTAGAGATGTCAAAGTTTACACAGGTCAGCATTATGTAGAGATGTCAAAGTTTACAGAAGTCAGCATTATGTAGAGATGTCAAAGTTTACAGAGGTCAGCATTATGTAGAGATGTAAAAGTTTACAGAGGTCAGCATTATGTAGAGATGTCAAAGTTTACACAGGTCAGCATTATGTAGAGATGTCAAAGTTTACACAGGTCAGCATTATGTAGAGATGTCAAAGTTTACAGAGGTCAGCATTATGTAGGGATGTCAAAGTTTACAGAGACCTGTCAGCATTATGTAGAGATGTCAAAGTTTACAGAGGTCAGCATTATGTAGAGATGTCAAAGTTTACAGGTCAGCATTATGTAGAGATGTCAAAGTTTACACAGGTCAGCATTATGTAGAGATGTCAAAGTTTACACAGGTCAGCATTATGTAGAGATGTCAAAGTTTACACAGGTCAGCATTATGTAGAGATGTCAGCATTATGTAGAGATGTCAAAGTTTACACAGGTCAGCATTATGTAGAGATGTCAAAGTTTACAGAGACCTGTCAGCATTATGTAGAGATGTCAAAGTTTACAGAGACCTGTCAGCATTATGTAGAGATGTCAAAGTTTACACAGGTCAGCATTATGTAGAGATGTCAAAGTTTACACAGGTCAGCATTATGTAGAGATGTCAAAGTTTACACAGGTCAGCATTATGTAGAGATGTCAAAGTTTACAGAGACCTGTCAGCATTATGTAGAGATGTCAAAGTTTACACAGGTCAGCATTATGTAGAGATGTCAAAGTTTACAGAGACCTGTCAGCATTATGTAGAGATGTCAAAGTTTACACAGGTCAGCATTATGTAGAGATGTCAAAGTTTACAGAGACCTGTCAGCATTATGTAGAGATGTCAAAGTTTACACAGGTCAGCATTATGTAGAGATGTCAAAGTTTACAGAAGTCAGCATTATGTAGGGATGTCAAAGTTTACACAGGTCAGCATTATGTAGAGATGTCAAAGTTTACAGAGGTCAGCATTATGTAGAGATGTCAAAGTTTACACAGGTCAGCATTATGTAGAGATGTCAAACTTTACAGAAGTCAGCATTATGTAGAGATGTCAAAGTTTACAGAGGTCAGCATTATGTAGAGATGTCAAAGTTTACAGAGGTCAGCATTATGTAGAGATGTCAAAGTTTACACAGGTCAGCATTATGTAGAGATGTCAAACTTTACAGAAGTCAGCATTATGTAAAGATATCATGGGTGAAAGTGAAAAAATCTCCCAATCCTGAAACCTTAAATTTCCATGTCCTCTAAATGTTCCCATTCCTGAAAACCTGCGTCCATTCCTGAGGCAATGGAAACACTTCGAAACAATCGCCATCTTCTTCTTCTTCTAGCCAGAGCCATCGCCACTTGTTTTTTACTGATTTTTCTATTGCAGAAACATCTGCATTAACAGGCACTTCCTTCATTGTTGCTATCGCATGTGTTAGGCCCAAATTTGCTGTCGATACAAATCTTCGCTCGCAAACTTTTTTTTCCCCCGGTTTAGACTCGAGATGCGCATGAGCAAGAATGAAAAAGGAAGGGAAGTAACTTTAAACCCTTTCTGTGTTGCCAAGCACCAGTGAAGAATCGCCGTTCGATACAAACGAAGACTAATGGAAAAATAATATAGATAACTGAATTATGCAGATAAGCCGAGCTGACAGTGTTGAAAGACTCTCTCTCTCGTTTTTTTTTTTTTTTTTTTTTTTTTTTTTTTGCATTGGCATTTTCCTGAAGTCAAGTTTGCCATTCCGGAAAAGAACTTTTGTCAATCGGTTCATTCCGGAATTCCGGAACACTCCGGAACTACTTTCACCCATGAGATATCAAAGTTTACACAGGTCAGCATTATATAGAGATGTCAAAGTTTACAGAAGTCAGCATTATGTAAAGATGTCAAAGTTTACACAGGTCAGCATTATGTAGAGATGTCAAAGTTTACACAGGTCAGCATTATGTAGAGATGTCAAAGTTTACACAGGTCAGCATTATGTAGAGATGTCAAAGTTTACACAGGTCAGCATTATGTAGAGATGTCAAAGTTGGCCCTCCATACGAATATATCCCTTGTTGCTGCAAGTACATCTTCTACCCTCTCTGTCCTCATCCACTCTGCAAGTCCATCCAATATTTTCTCCCTGGGTCTACCTGATGCTCTTTTTCACTCCAGCTTTCCTGTCGTGACTAGGTCCTCTAATTTCTCTTGCCTCATAGCATATTACAGGTTTTATATCTTAGGTTTGTATTGGTCTGTCAATGGAACAAGTTTGGCTACACACACACACACACACACACTACACACACACATACACACACATGCAGGCAGGCACACACACACACATATACACACACAGGCACGCACACATACACCCCCCACCCCCCACACACAGAATAGTCACCTGGAAGTCCTCCTCCTTGAGTACATCTGTAGAAAACCGTTTGAGGAATGCAGCACACACATACAGGTGGAAGTCAGCAAACCCGTTGACTTCAGACTGAAAACCAAACAACCAACTACAGGTAACAGGTCAGACATTATTCCAATGTGATAGTCAATGGGTAAGTCATCAAATGGGTAAGTCATCAAACGACCAATGTGACAGTCAATATGTAAGACATCAAACGACCAATATGACAGTCAATGGGTAAGTCATCAAACGACCAATGTGACAGTCAATGGGTAAACGACCAATGTGACAGTCAATGGGTAAGTCATCAAACGACCAATGTGACAGTCAATGGGTAAGACATCAAACGACCAATGTGACAGTCAATGTGTAAGAATCAAACGACCAATGTGACAGTCAATATGTAAGACATCAAACGACCAATGTGACAGTCAATTATGTAAGACATCAAACGACCAATGTGACAGTCAATGGTAAGACATCAAATGACCAATGTGACAGTCAATATGTAAGACATCAAACGACCAATGTGACAGTCAATGGGTAAGAACATCAAACGACCAATGTGACAGTCAATATGTAAGACATCAAACGACCAATGTGACAGTCAATATGTAAGTCATCAAACACCAATGTGACAGTCAATGTGTAAGTCATCAAACGACCAATGTGACAGTCAATGGGTAAGACATCAAACGACCAATGTGACAGTCAATTGTAAGACATCAAACGACCAATGTGACAGTCAATGGTAAGACATCAAACGACCAATGTGACAGTCAATATGTAAGACATCAAACGACCAATGTGACAGTCAATATGTAAGTCATCAAACAACCAATGTGACAGTCAATGTGTAAGTCATCAAACGACCAATGTGACAGTCAATATGTAAGTCATCAAACGACCAATGTGACAGTCAATATGTAAGACATCAAACGACCAATGTGACAGTCAATGGTAAGACATCAAACGACCAATGTGACAGTCAATGTGTAAGACATCAAACGACCAATGTGACAGTCAATGGGTAAGTCATCAAACGACCAATGTGAAGTCAATATGTAAGACATCAAACGACCAATGTGACAGTCAATGTGTAAGACATCAAACGACCAATGTGACAGTCATGGGTAAGACATCAAACGACCAATGTGACAGTCAATGGGTAAGACATCAAACGACCAATGTGACAGTCAATGGGTAAGTCATCAAACAACCAATGTGATAGTCAATGTGTAAGACATCAAACGACCAATAAAAAAAAAAAAAAAAAAAAAAAAAAAAAAAAAAAAAAAAAAAAAAAAAAAAAAAAAAAAAAAAAAAAAAAAAAAAAAAAAAAAAAAAAAAAAAAAAAAAAAAAAAAAAAAAAAAAATGTGCAGTCAATGGGTAGTATCAAAGACCAATGTGACAGTCAATGGTAAGCATCAAACGACAATGTGACAGTCAATGGGTAAGCATCAACAACCAATGTGACAGTCAATATGTAAGACATCAAACACATGTGACAGTCATTGTAAGTATCAAACGACCAATGTGACAGTCATATGTAAGACATCAAACGACCAATGTACAGTCATTGTAGACATTCAAACGACCATGTGACAGTCAATGTGTAAGACATCAAACGACCAATGTGACAGTCAATGGGTAAGATCAAACACCAATGTGACAGTCAATTGTAAGACATCAAACGACAATGTGACAGTCAATATGTAAGACATCAAACGACCAATGTGACAGTCATATGTAAAGACATCAAACGACCAATGTGACAGTAATATGTAAGACATCAAAGACCAATGTGACAGTCATATGTAAGACATCAACGACCAATGTACAGTCAATTGTAAGCATCAAACGACCATGTGACAGTCAATGGTAAGTCATCAACACCAATGTGACAGTCAATGGGTAAGTCATCAAACGACCAATGTGACATCAATGGTAAGACATCAAACGACCAATTGTACAGTCAATGGGTAAGACATCAAACGACAATGTGACAGTCAATTGTAAGACATCAAAACAATTGACAGCAATGGGTAAGCACAACGACCAATGTGACGTCATATGTAAGCATCAAACGACCAATGTGACAGTCAATGTGTAAGACATCAAACGACCAATGTGACAGTCAATAGTAAGACATCAAACGACCAATGTGACAGTCAATGTGTAAGTCATCAAACGACCAATGTGACGTCAATATGGTAAGACATCAAACGACCAATGTGACAGTCAATATGTAAGACATCAAACGACCAATGTGACAGTCAATGGTAAGCATCAAACGACCAATGTGACAGTCAATGGGTAAGACATCAAACACCAATGTGACAGTCAATGGTAAGACATCAAACGACCAATGTGACAGTCAATGTGTAAGCATCAAACGACCAATGTGACAGTCAATGTAAGACATCAAACGACCAATGTGACAGTCAATGTGTAAGACATCAAACGACCAATGTGACAGTCAATGGTAAGCATCAAACGACCAATGTGACAGTCAATGGTAAGACATCAAACGACCAATGTGACAGTCAATGGGTAAGACATCAAACGACCAATGTGACAGTCAATGGTAAGACATCAAACGACCAATGTGACAGTCAATGGGTAAGACATCAAACGACCAATGTGACAGTCAATGGGTAAGATCATCAAACGACCAATGTGACAGTCAATGGGTAAGACATCAAACGACCAATGTGACAGTCAATGTGTAAGACATCAAACGACCAATGTGACAGTCAATGTGTAAGACATCAAACGACCAATGTGACAGTCAATGGGTAAGTCATCAAACGACCAATGTGACAGTCAATGTGTAAGACATCAAACGACCAATGTGACAGTCAATGGTAAGACATCAAACGACCAATGTGACAGTCAATGGTAAGACATCAAACGACCAATGTGCACATGTGTCACAATGTGTAGTAAGTACATCAAACGACCAATGTGACAGTCAATGGGTAAGCATCAAACGACCAATGTGACAGTCAATGGGTAAGACATCAAACGACCAATGTGACAGTCAATGGGTAAGACATCAAACGACCAATGTGACAGTCAATGTGTAAGACATCAAACGACCAATGTGACAGTCAATGTAGTCAACGACATGACAGTCAATGTAAGCATCAAACGAAATGTGACAGTCAATGGGTAAGACATCAAACGACCAATGTGACAGTCAATGGGTAAGACATCAAACCTGACATATGTAGACAGTCACAATGGGTAATGTCATCAAACGACCAATGTGACAGTCAATATGTAAGACATCAAACGACCAATGTGACAGTCAATGTGTAAGCATCATAACGACCAATGTGACAGTCAATGTGTAAGACATCAAACGACCAATGTGACAGTCAATGGTGTAAGACATCAAACAACCAATGTGACAGTCAATGGGTAAGACATCAAACGACCAATGTGACAGTCAATGTGTAAGACATCAACGACCAATGTGACAGTCAATGTGTAGACATCAAACGACCAATGTGACAGTCAATGGTAAGACATCAAACGACCAATGTGACGTCAATGTGTAAGACATCAAACGACCAATGTGACAGTCAATGTGTAAGCATCAAACGACCAATGTGACAGTCAATGTGTAAGCATCAAACGACCAATGTGACAGTCAATGTGTAAGACATCAAACGACCAATGTGACAGTCAATGGTAAGACATCAAACGACCAATGTGACAGTCAATGTGTAAGACATCAAACGACCAATGTAGCAATGTAAGTCCAATGTAGTATGTAAGACATCAAACGACCAATGTGCAGCAATGGGTAAACATCAAAACCAATGTGACAGTCAATGTTAAGACATCAAACGACCAATGTGACAGTCAATGTGTAAGACATCAAACGACCAATGTGACAGTCAATGGTAAGACATCAACAACCAATGTGACAGTCAATTGTAAGACATCAAACGACCAATTGAAGTCAATGGTAAGACATCAACGACAATGTGACAGTCAATGGTAAGCATCAAACGACCAATGTGACAGTCAATGTGTAAGACATCAAACGACCAATGTGACAGTCAATGGTAGCTAAGAACATCAAACGACCAATGTGACAGTCAATGTGTAAGACATCAAACGACCAATGTGACAGTCAATTGTAAGACATCAAACGACCAATGTGACAGTCAATGGTAAGTCATCAAACGACCAATGTGACAGTCAATGGGTAAGTCATCAAACGACCAATGTGACAGTCAATGGTAAGACATCAAACGACCAATGTGACAGTCAATGGGTAAGTCATCAACGACCAATGTGACAGTCAATGTGTAAGACATCAAACGACCAATGTGACAGTCAATGTGTAAGACATCAAACGACCAATGTGACAGTCAATGTGTAAGACATCAAACAACCAATGTGACAGTCAATGGGTAAGACATCAAACGACCAATGTGACAGTCAATGTGTAAGACATCAAACGACCAATGTGACAGTCAATGTGTAAGACATCAAACGACCAATGTGACAGTCAATGTGTAAGACATCAAACGACCAATGTGACAGTCAATGGTAAGTCATCAAACGACCAATGTGACAGTCAATGTGTAAGACATCAAACGACCAATGTGACAGTCAATGGTAAGACATCAAACGACCAATGTGACAGTCAATGGGTAAGACATCAAACGACCAATGTGACAGTCAATGTGTAAGACATCAAACGACCAATGTGACAGTCAATGTGTAAGACATCAAACAACCAATGTGACAGTCAATGTGTAAGTCATCAAACGACCAATGTGACAGTCAATATGTAAGTCATCAAACGACCAATGTGACAGTCAATATGTAAGTCATCAAACGACCAATGTGACAGTCAATGTGTAAGACATCAAACAACCAATGTGACAGTCAATGTGTAAGACATCAAACCAAGACGTCAATTGTGACATCAAAATGTGGTAAGTACATCAAACGACCAATGTGACAGTCAATGTGTAAGACATCAAACACCAATGTGACAGTCAATGTGTAAGACATCAAACGACCAATGTGACAGTCAATGTGTAAGACATCAAACGACCAATGTGACAGTCAATGTGTAAGCATCATCAACGACCAATGTGACAGTCAATATGTAAGCATCAAACGACCAATGTGACAGTCAATATGTAAGTCATCAAACGACCAATGTGACAGTCAATGTGTAAGACATCAAACGACCAATGTGACAGTCAATGTGTAAGTCATCAAACGACCAATGTGACAGTCAATGGGTAAGTCATCAAACGACCAATGTGACAGTCAATGGTAAGACATCAAACGACCAATGTGACAGTCAATGTGTAAGACATCAAACAACCAATGTGACAGTCAATGTGTAAGACATCAAACGACCAATGTGACAGTCAATATGTAAGTCATCAAACGACCAATGTGACAGTCAATATGTAAGTCATCAAACGACCAATGTGACAGTCAATATGTAAGACATCAAACAACCAATGTGACAGTCAATGTGTAAGTCATCAAACAACCAATGTGACAGTCAA
Source organism: Monoplex corrugatus (assembly GCA_030674185.1). NCBI lineage: Eukaryota > Metazoa > Mollusca > Gastropoda > Littorinimorpha > Ranellidae > Monoplex > Monoplex corrugatus. The sequence goes on along the minus strand of CM060312.1, from coordinate 2,722,537 downwards.
TGTGTAAGACATCAAACGACCAATGTGACAGTCAATATGTAAGACATCAAACGACCAATGTGACAGTCAATGTGTAAGACATCAAACAACCAATGTGACAGTCAATGTGTAAGACATCAAACGACCAATGTGACAGTCAATGTGTAAGACATCAAACGACCAATGTGACAGTCAATATGTAAGTCATCAAACGACCAATGTGACAGTCAATATGTAAGTCATCAAACGACCAATGTGACAGTCAATATGTAAGTCATCAAACGACCAATGTGACAGTCAATGTGTAAGACATCAAACGACCAATGTGACAGTCAATGTGTAAGACATCAAACGACCAATGTGACAGTCAATGTGTAAGACATCAAACGACCAATGTGACAGTCAATGTGTAAGACATCAAACGACCAATGTGACAGTCAATGTGTAAGACATCAAACGACCAATGTGACAGTCAATGTGTAAGACATCAAACGACCAATGTGACAGTCAATGGGTAAGACATCAAACGACCAATGTGACAGTCAATATGTAAGACATCAAACGACCAATGTGACAGTCAATGTGTAAGACATCAAACGACCAATGTGACAGTCAATGGGTAAGACATCAAACGACCAATGTGACAGTCAATGTGTAAGACATCAAACGACCAATGTGACAGTCAATGGGTAAGTCATCAAACGACCAATGTGACAGTCAATGGGTAAGACATCAAACGACCAATGTGATAGTCAATGTGTAAGACATCAAACAACCAATGTGATAGTCAATGTGTAAGACATCAAACGACCAATCACAAAGTGTGGGTTCCATCCTGTCAAGGCTGTTCCCATCTCCTGTCTACCTGTCCTACAACCATATGATACAATGTACAGGTATCTATGGTACAATGTACAGGTATCTATCTCCTGTCTACCTGTCCTACAACCATATGATACAATGTACAGGTATCTATCTCCTGTCTACCTGTCCTACAACCATATGGTACAATGTACAGGTATCTATATCCTGTCTACCTGTCCTACAACCATATGGTACAGTGTACAGGTACCTATTTCTTGTCTACCTGTCCTACAACCATATGGTACAATGTACAGGTATCTATCTCCTGTCTATTTACAATGTACAGGTATCTATCTCCTGTCTACCTGTCCTACAACCATATGGTACAGTGTACAGGTATCTATCTCCTGTCTACCTGTCCTACAACCATATGGTACAATGTACAGGTATCTATCTCCTGTCTATTTACAATGTACAGGTATCTATCTCCTGTCTACCTGTCCTACAACCATATGGTACAATGTACAGGTATCTTATCTCCTGTCTACCTGTCCTACAACCATATGGTACAATGTACAGGTATCTATCTCCTGTCTACCTGTCCTACAACCATGTGGTACAATGTACAGGCATCTATCTCCTGTCTATTTACAATGTACAGGTATCTATCTCCTGTCTACCTGTCCTACAACCATGTGGTACAATGTACAGGTATCTATCTCCTGTCTACCTGTCCTACAACCATATGGTACAATGTACAGGTATCTATCTCCTGTCTACCTGTCCTACAACCATATGGTACAGTGTACAGGTATCTATCTCCTGTCTATTTACAATGTACAGGTATCTATCTCCTGTCTACCTGTCCTACAACCATATGGTACAATGTACAGGTATCTATCTCCTGTCTACCTGTCCTACAACCATATGGTACAGTGTACAGGTATCTATCTCCTGTCTATTTACAATGTACAGGTATCTATCTCCTGTCTACCTGTCCTACAACCATATGGTACAATGTACAGGTATCTATCTCCTGTCTACCTGTCCTACAACCATGTGGTACAATGTACAGGCATCTATCTCCTGTCTATTTACAATGTACAGGTATCTATCTCCTGTCTACCTGTCCTACAACCATGTGGTACAATGTACAGGTATCTATCTCCTGTCTACCTGTCCTACAACCTTATGGTACAATGTACAGGTATCTATCTCCTGTCTACCTGTCCTACAACCATACGGTACAATGTACAGGTATCTATCTCCTGTCTACCTGTCCTACAACCATATGGTACAATGTACAGGTATCTATCTCCTGTCTACCTGTCCTACAACCATACGGTACAATGTACAGGTATCTATCTCCTGTCTACCTGTCCTACAACCATGTGGTACAATGTACAGGTATCTATCTCCTGTCTACCAGTCCTACAACCATAAGGTACAATGTACAGGTATCTATCTCCTGTCTACCTGTCCTACAACCATGTGGTACAATGTACAGGTATCTATCTCCTGTCTACTTACAATGTACAGGATCTATCTCCTGTCTACCAGTCCTACAACCATATGATACAATGTACAGGTATCTATCTCCTGTCTACCAGTCCTACAACCATATGGTACAATGTACAGGTATCTATCTCCTGTCTACCTGTCCTACAACCATATGGTACAGTGTACAGGTATCTATCTCCTGTCTATTTACAATGTACAGGTATCTATCTCCTGTCTACCTGTCCTACAACCATATGGTACAATGTACAGGTATCTATCTCCTGTCTACCTGTCCTACAACCATGTGGTACAATGTACAGGTATCTATCTCCTGCCTACCTGTCCTACAACCATATGGTACAATGTACAGGTATCTATCTCCTGCCTACCTGTCCTACAACCATATGGTACAATGTACAGGTATCTATCTCCTGCCTACCTGTCCTACAACCATGTGGTACAATGTACAGGTATCTATCTCCTGTCTACCTGTCCTACAACCATATGGTACAATGTACAGGTATCTATCTCCTGCCTACCTGTCCTACAACCATATGGTACAATGTACAGGTATCTATCTCCTGTCTATTTACAATGTACAGGTATCTATCTCCTGTCTACCTGTCTACAACCATATGGTACAGTGTACAGGTATCTATCTCCTGTCTACCTGTCCTACAACCATGTGGTACAATGTACAGGTATCTATCTCCTGTCTACCTGTCCTACAACCATATGGTACAATGTACAGGTATCTATCTCCTGTCTACCTGTCCTACAACCATATGGTACAATGTATCTATCTCATTAGTCAGTTTTTCAATCATACACACAGACACACAGAAAACAAAGACACACACACAGACACACACAAACACACACACACACACACCACACACACACACACACACACACACACAACACACACCACACACACACACACACCACCACAACACACACACACACACACACACACACACACACACACCAACAGCACACACGAAACACACACACGCACACACACACGCACACACGCACACGCACACACGCACACACACCACACACACACACACACACACACACACACACACACACACACCCCTACCTGATATGTGTCCCACAGCCGTATGGTACAATGTAGAGGTATCTCTCTCATAAGCAGGTTGTTCATCCATCGGAATGAAAACTGCAGGTATTCCACCGACTGTCGCTCCAGGTGAAGGTGTAAGGGTGCTGTCACACACACAGTATTTCATGTCATGAGAATAAAGGTCCCTTCATGTTGCCCACACACAATGTGTCCAATGATAATGACAATGACCATCTGTCCAACGCCTCACCTCACAAGAAGCCTAACGCCTCATAACGCATTACAAGACACAAGCTGACATACGCACAGCAAAGACATGTCAACCCCTACAGTGGTGATGAAAAGAACAAACCACGAAACATAGATGTTACACTTTCCAGTTTGCAGTTTGTTCAAGAGAGATTCATCGACTCCCACAATTCCATATGTGCTCCACCCAAATCTGCCAAGAATTATCTGGCAGACTCCCAAAGCCTGCGTAAAACCCTATGCGCTGGTAAGGTCTTGAAATTGAGGAGAGGGGGGGGGGGGGGGGGGGGGGGGGGGGGGGGATATGAAGCTGACGGCTCAGTAACAGGACCATCAGCAGCAGCAGACTGGCTCAGCCACGGGCAATCAGCAACTGGACTCAGCATACAGAGCACAATCAGCTAACGCTCAGCCACAGTCACAATCAGCAGACTGGCTCAGCCAACAGGGCCACAGTTTAGCAGACTGGCTCAGCAACAGGGCCACAACCAGCAGACTGGCTCAGCCAACAGGGCCACAACCAGCAGACTGGCTCAGCTAACTGGGCACACAGCAGCATTGGCTCAGCAACAGGGCACAATCAGCAGACTGGCTCAGCTAACAGGACACAATCAGCAGACTGGCTCAGCTAACAGGACACAATCAGCAGATGGCTCAGCTAACAGAACACAATCAGCAGACTGGCTCAGCTAACAGAACACAATCAGCAGACTGGCTCAGCTAACAGGCCCCATCAGAGACTGGCTCAGCTAACAGACACAATCAGCAGACTGGCTCAGCTAACAGAGACACAATCAGCAGACTGGCTCAGCTAACAGGCACAATTCAGTAGACTGGCTCAGCTAACGAGACACAATCAGCAGACTGGCTCAGTTAACAGGACACAATCAGCAGACTGGCTCAGTTTAAAAGAGACAATCAGCAGACTGGCTCAGCTAACGAGACACAATCAGCAGACTGGCTCAGTAACAGAGACAATCAGCAGACTGGCTCAGCTAACCGAGACAAATCAGCAGACTGGCTCAGCTAACAGAGACACAATCAGCAGACTGGCTCAGTTAACAGAGACAATCAGCAGACTGGCTCAGCTAACCGAGACACAATCAGCAGACTGGCTCAGCTAACAGAGACCAATCAGCAGACTGGCTCAGTAAAAGGACACAATCAGCAGACTGGCTCAGCTAACAGCTAACAACACAACTAGCAGACATCAGCAGACGGCAGCAATAGGGACCCCAATCACAGACTGGCTCAGCTAACAGAAAGACACAATCAGCAGACTGGCTCAGCGACAGAGCACAATCACAGATGGCTCAGCTAATGACACATCAGCAGACTGGCTCAGCTAACAGGGCCACAGTCAGCAGACTGGCTCAGCTAACTGGGCCACAGTCAGCAGACTGGCTCAGCTAACAGGGCCACAGTCAGCAGACTGGCTCAGCTAACAGGGCCACAGTCAGCAGACTGGCTCAGCTAACAGGGCCACAGTCAGCAGACTGGCTCAGCTAACAGGGCCACAGTCAGCAGACTGGCTCAGCTTACAGGGCCACAATCAGCAGACTGGCTCAGCTACAGGGCCACAATCAGCAGACTGGCTCAGCTAACAGGGCCACAATCAGCAGACTGGCTCAGCTAACAGGGCCACAGTCAGCAGACTGGCTCAGCTACAGGGCCACAATCAGCAGACTGGCTCAGCTAACAGGGCCACAATCAGCAGACTGGCTCAGCTAACAGGGCACATCAGCAGACTGGCTCAGCTAACAGGCAGTCACAACTGGCTCAGTAACAGTCACATGTCTTCGATCATATGCCTCAAGTTCAATCTCAGCCTACACACACCATAAAACCTGAGCTGTTTACTGTCCATCTTAGCGCTGATCATTGTGGTGGTGTCAGTGTATTATTTTATTCACCTGTCACCATCACCACCTTCCTCTTTTCCACACATGGCCAGTGAACAAGATTGTGTGCTGGTGTAGGAAGTCTATCACATAACACATGGCCAGTGAACAAGATTGTGTGCTGGTGTAGGAAGTCTATCACATAACACATGGCCAGTGAACAAGACTGTGTGCTGGTGTAGGAAGTCTATCACATAACACATGGCCAGTGAACAAGACTGTGTGCTGGTGTAGGAAGTCTATCACATAACACATGGCCAGTGAACAAGATTGTGTGCTGGTGTAGGAAGTCTATCACATAACACATGGCCAGTGAACAAGACTGTGTGCTGGTGTAGGAAGTCTATCACATAACACATGGCCAGTGAACAAGACTGTGTGCTGGTGTAGGAAGTCTATCACATAACACATGGCCAGTGAACAAGATTGTGTGCTGGTGTAGGAAGTCTCTCACATAACACATGGCCAGTGAACAAGACTGTGTGCTGGTGTAGGGAGTCTCTCACATAACACATGGCAGACTGGGTGGAGTGCATATGGAACTGTCCAACTGTGATGACTCTTCAATGAACACCAAACAAAACACAGGGCCAGCGTTATGAGGGCTGTGCCCATTTCTCCCTCCCTACTTGTAAACCTGTAGTATTGGTACAGGTCCCTGTAGCTTTGTACAGCTGTAGTACACAGCTCTGTAACTTTATAAAGCTGTAATACAGGCACAGCTCCCTGCAGTTTTGTACAGCTGTAGTACAGGTACAGCTCTATAACTTTATAAAGCTGTAATACAGGTACAGCTCCCTGCAGTTTTGTACAGCTGTAGTACACAGCTCTGTAACTTTATAAAGCTGTAATACAGGTACAGCTCCCTGCAGTTTTGTACAGCTGTAGTACACAGCTCTGTAACTTTATAAAGCTGTAATACAGGTACAGCTCCCTATAGCTTTGTAGAGCTGTAGTATAAGTACAGCTATGTAACTTTATAAAGCTGTAATACAGGTACAGCTCCCTGTAGCTTTGTACAGCTGTAGTATAAGTACAGCTATGTAAGTTTATAAAGCTGTAATACAGGTACAGCTCCCTGTAGCTTTGTACAGCTGTAGTATAAGTACAGCTATGTAACTTTATAAAGCTGTAATACAGGTACAGCTCCCTGTAGTTTTGTACAGCTGTAGTACACAGCTCTGTAACTTTATAAAGCTGTAATACAGGTACAGCTCCCTGTAGTTTTGTACAGCTGTAGTACACAGCTCTGTAACTTTATAAAGCTGTAATAGAGGCACAGCTCCCTATAGCTTTGTACAGCTGTAGTATAAGTACAGCTATGTAACTTTATAAAACTGTAATACAGGTACAGCTCCCTGTAGCTTTGTACAGCTGTAGTATAAGTACAGCTATGTAACTTTATAAAGCTGTAATACAGGTACAGCTCCCTGTAGCTTTGTACAGCTGTAGTATAAGTACAGCTATGTAACTTTATAAAGCTGTAATACAGGTACAGCTCCCTGTAGCTTTGCAATGTTGTGATATTCACCACAGCCAAAACTGTGTGCGACGTCTTCTCCAAGTTAGAATGGATACATGACGCTGTTCAGAGTTGAGGAAGATAAAGCACACACACATACACACTTAAAAGCATCAATAAATCCCTCCATTCTCCTCCAGCCATGGGTGTCTCCCTCACCGTCAATACGTTTGATGAGTTCCCTGAGAGCGTTGACCTTCATCTGAATGCCGGGTTGAGCGAAGGTATAGTTGTCCTGGATTCCGTCTAAGAGACGCGAGGTGCACCAGAAACTGTCGGCCTCTATGATGGCGCGCGTGTCTTTGTCCAGCTCCAGTAGATCACAGTTCTCCACTTCTATGTCTGTACACAGGCATCACACAACTGTATTTCGCCACACACACATGCACAGACAGACACACACACACACACACACACACAGACAGACACACACAGACAAATGTGGTCAGACAAGATACACTTCACAGTAAAAGCTACAAGTCTTTCTTTTTTTCTTAGGAAAGTGGGAAAGTGTGGGGGGTGGGGGGGGGGGGGGCAGAGACGACTAGATTCTGTGTCAGATTTGAACAGGCTGAAATAATTCTAAAAGATGTTTTTATACAAACACACACAGACACACACACACGCACATACAGACACACACATAGACACCACCCCACCCACCCCCGCCCATCAACAGTTTTCAACACTGACAGAATCTCTCTGACACCTGTCTGCAAAATGAAATGTCACAACACAGTACACTGTTTCTCTCACAATATGGGTATCGTCACACACTGATTTTTCACACAATATGGATGCTGTCATACTGTTTTTCAAATGACCAGGACGTCATCACACCAAAATAAATGTCCCGTTTTTCACGCACTACAGATGCTGTCCAACAAGACCATGAACACAAAGACCAAGGGCAACAGTAGTCATCATCATCATCATCATCATCAGGTGCCCTGCCGCGTGGCGTTGGCGACCATGGACTTCCAACCATCTCTATCTCTCGTTGCCCCCAGCATCTCCCCCACCCTCCTCATCCCCAGCCACTCTGCAAGTCCGTCCACCATTCTCTCCCTGGGTCTACCTGGTGCTCTCTTTCCCTCCAGCTTTCCCGTTGTGACCAGGTGCTCCAAATTCCCCTTCCTCATAAAATGGCCTATAGATGTTGCTCGTCTTTTCCTAATCTTACTTATGAGTGATCTACTTGTGTCTGCCTCCATCAAGACTGTCTCGTTTGTTTTCTTTGCTGTCCATGGAACTCTCAACATTCTTCTGAAAAACCACATCTCGGCTGCTTCAATCTTGCTCTGGCTTGCTGACTGTCCACGTCTCGCTTCCGTACAACACTATTGGTTCTATATAACATTCAAGGACTCTAACAGTAGTACTCACCATTTTCAATGTATTCGGAGAGAAAGACGACAAAGAAAGGGGTGACCAAATCGTTGATACCCTGCACGTAACCACTGGCCGGGTGACGTATGGCCCAGATGTAAAGAATGCGCTCAAAGATCTGAAATTACAGGCAGCAACAGTCAGTCAGTTTCTCTCCTCACATTAAGTCAGGTGGTGGCACCAAACACTCATTAACCCTTCACTTCCTAACTCTATCCACTGGCATCCTGCAGGAAGCTGGTGAATTCCTAGGGTGAGTTGGAGGGGGAAAAATACATTAATCCATGCCAGACACACACACAAACACACACATATAGATCCACAGACCACACACACACACAGTGACACACACAAACACACACATATAGATCCACAGACCACACACACACACACACACACACCACACACACACACACCCCACCACACCAGATGAACAGACCTGTTCATATACAGACATACTCTGACTAACCCTGTACAATGGGAGCTAACACACACCACACATCACACACACAACACACACACACAACACAGATGAAGGAGCTGTACAGATACAGACTTACTCTAATAACCCTTAATATGAAAGCTAACTAACACAAACCAGATAGGATTTCTCAAACATGTCTCATTTTCATGTAATTTAACTCTTTACTTCCCTCACCCTGTCCACCAGCATCCTGCACTCTAAACAATGCTAGCAAAGCAAAAACTGAACTCTTTGATTTCCTCGCCCTGTCCACCAGCATTATACATTGTCAACCTTGCTAACAAAGTAAAAACAACTTTTTGATTCCCTCACCCTGTCCACCAGCATCCTGTATTGTCAACCATGCTAGCAAAGCAAAAACATAATCCTCTGACTCCCTCACCCTGTCCACCAGCATCCTGCACTCTAAACTATGCTAGCAAAGCAAAAACTGAACTTTTTGATTCCCTCACCCTGTCCACCAGCATTATACATTGTCAACCATACTAGCAAAACAAAAACTTGAATCTTTTGACTTCTCACCCTGTCCACCAGCATCCTGCTTTATCAATCATGCTAACAAAGCAAAAACCTAATCCTCTGACTCCCTCATCCTATCCACCAGCTTCCTGCAGAAAGCTGATGGATAGGGTGGGGGAGTCAAAGGATTAAGTTTTTGCAGTTGGTGGATAGGGTGTGAGAGTCAAGGTGTTAAAAGTGATATTTACATCCAAAAGACAACATCTGACAACTCAGGCCGGCTGTGGGAAGGACAGGTTTCTGTCTTTGCCCTCTTTTCCACAGACCACCAGGGCACCATCCACACAACTGGTTCAAAATCACACCCTCTCACATACATGTGTGGTTTCATTGATAATTTTCTGGGTGAACACTACTCCATACTGTTTAACAAACTGTACATAGATCCCTTCACATAACGGTTTTCAATACAGATTGGTCACGCTGTATTAAGTACGGAACCCTGCATCAGTTGAGATTCAATTTACGTAAATCCTTGACATCATGGTTTTCAATACAGATTGGTTGTATTATGCTGCATCAGTTTAACAGACTCAATTTACATAAATCCCTTCACGACAGTTTTCCATTCTGTACGTTGCATTGAAGGCTGCATCACTTTAACAGATCCAATTTGTTTTAAGACTTGGACATAGAAAAGGTATTTGTAGCATAACACCAAGCTATACAAACAGGTGGATGGCGTGCCTTTCAAGGTACGGTAACTAAAAACAGAACCACCCAGGTCCCAAATTAACCCTTTGACTCCCACACTCTAGCCACCAACTGTAAAAACTTAACCCTTTGACTTTCTCACTCAGGAAGCTGGTGGACAGGGTGATAAAGTCAAAGGTTTAAGTCGGATGTTTTGCAAGCCTGGATGACAATGCAGGATGCTGGTGGACAGGATGCAGGAGTCAAAGGGTTAATTCAAACACCCTACAATATTGCTCAGCTCCTGTTCCATCAGAAATCTTCATCACACGTCAACACAAGCAACCTATACACACAGCATCCCATCACACAGACTGTTGCCAAAAACATCACATCAGTCCATTGCTGACATAAACTGCCATGTGTATGGATACACACTTGTTGCCATGAATACCAACATTAACCCTGTGACTCCCGCACCATATCCACAAGCTGCAAAAAATTAACCCTTAGATTCTCTCATCCTGTCCACCAGCTTCCTACAGGTGGATTGGGTGAGGGAATCAAAGAGTCAAGTCTTTGCTTTGCTAGCATGGTTGGCAATGCAGGATGCTGGTGGACAGGGTGCGGGAATCAAAGGGTTAATTGATTAAAGAGTTATTCACATTTTACAGTTCTGTTTGTTACATTGTTAGGTAAGCGTGCGTACGTTTGATTAGTGTATGCATACATGAGGATATGAACGAAAATAAGACATTTGCAAGGAAATGTGTTTGGTAAATATGTGACTTTACCCATGTGTGCATTTTGAAATGGTTTAGCCCTGATATGGCTCTACGCAGGCAGTTGGGCTTTAAGGGGGCAGACCTACCCAGATTTGGGTACCAAGATTGTGATGTTTAGTGTTTCACCATGATATTTGGCAAGAAGATACCTCAGACAGTATTCTTCGGATTGAATATCTTTGTTGGGGTCTGCGAGTTATGAAAAGTTGACAAAAACTGATTAATTAAAAAAATGTTCTCATGAAAATGAAAAAATATAGTACATACTGTGACATTTATAACTACTAACAGGGGTTTACATCTACACCAGGATCCACACAGAATGACTATTCCCTACTGTAGGCTGTCTACAACAGGCGTTTACCTGAAGGCTTTATCTATCCATCTTTTTTTCTGTTTGTTTTGTTTTTCTCTCCGGCTCAGTTGTTGAAATGAACAAAGACAGATCCAGTCCATAATATCCATAATAACATGCAGTACAGGCAGGTGCAAATATTGCCACCCCTCAAATTATACATGATGAGGGGCAGACAAATGGCAAAGTGAAGGGAAAAGGGGGAGGGAGGGGGGACAAAATAAGAACAAAGACATCAACACAGATGAAAGTGGTTTCCTGTAAATACAGAGACTGGCAGAAACCATGCTAACATCACAGATTATTTTTGACATGCACCCAACTACTACTGAAACAGACCGTCATCATCATGCTTGTAACACTAACAGCCAAATCATTCAAACCACAGAACTTCACAATCTCCCTACAACAACCATTCCACACTGCTTACCATCTCCCTACAACAACCATTCCACACTGCTTACCATCTCCCTACAGTAACCATTCCACACTGCTTACCATCTCCCTACAACAACCACTCCACACTGCTTACCATCTCCCTACAGTAACCATTCCACACTGCTTACCATCTCCCTACAACAACCATTCCACACTGCTTACCATCTCCCTACAGTAACCATTCCACACTGCTTACCATCTCCCTACAACAACCACTCCACACTGCTTACCATCTCCCTACAGTCATAACAACCATTCCACACTGCTTACCATCTCCCTACAGTAACCATTCCACACTGCTTACCACTCCTCCACAAACCCATTCCACACTGCTTACCATCTCCCTACAACAACCATTCCACACTGCTTACCATCTCCCTACAACAACCACTCCACACTGCTTACCATCTCCCTACAACAACCATTCCACACTGCTTACCATCTCCCTACAACAACCACTCCACACTGCTTACCATCTCCCTACAACAACCATTCCACACTGCTTACCATCTCCCTACAACAACCATTCCACACTGCTTACCATCTCCCTACAAAACCATTCCACACTGCTTACCATCTCCCTATAACAACCATTCCACACTGCTTACCATCTCCCTACAGACATAACAACCATTCCACACTGCTTACCATCTCCCTACAGACATAACAACCATTCCACACTGCTTACCATCTCCCTACAGACATAACAATCATTCCACACTGCTTACCATCTCCCTACAACAACCATTCCACACTGCTTACCATCTCCCTACAGACATAACACCCATTACCATCTCCCTACAGACATAAAACCATCACCATCTTCCTACAGACATAACAACCATCACCATCTCCCTACAGTCATAACAACCATCACCATCTCCCTACTGTCATAACAACCATCACCATCTCCCTACAGTCATAACAACCATCACCATCTCCCTACAGTCATAACAACCATCACCATCTCCCTACAGACATAACAACCATCACCATCTCCCTACAGTCATAACAACCATCACCATCTCCCTACAGTCATAACAACATCACCATCTCCCTACAGTCATAACAACCATCACCATCTCCCTACAGTCATAACAACCATCACCATCTCCCTACAGTCATAACAACCATCACCATCTCCCTACAGACATAACAACCATCACCATCTCCCTACAGTCATAACAACCATCACCATCTCCCTACAGTCATAACAACCATCACCATCTCCCACAGACATAACAACCATCACCATCTCCCTACAGACATAACAACCATCACCATCTCCCTACAGACATAACAACCATCACCATCTCCCTACAGACATAACAACCATCACCATCTCCCTACAGACATAACAACCATCACCATCTCCCTACTGACATAACAACCATCACCATCTCCCTACAGACATAACAACCATCACCATCTCCCTACAGACATAACAACCATCACCATCTCCCTACAGACATAACAACCATCACCATCTCCCTACAGACATAACAACCATCACCATCTCCCTACTGACATAACAACCATCACCATCTCCCTACAGACATAACAACCATCACCATCTCCATACAGTCATAACAACCATCACCATCTCCCTACAGTCATAACAACCATCACCATCTCCCTACAGTCATAACAACCATCACCATCTCCCTACAGTCATAACAACCATCACCATCTCCCTACAGTCATAACAACCATCACCATCTCCCTACAGTCATAACAACCATTACCATCTCCCTACAGTCATAACAACCATCACCATCTCCCTACAGTCATAACAACCATCACCATCTCCCTACTGTCATAACAACCATTACCATCTCCCTACAGACATAACAACCATCACCATCTCCCTACAGTCATAACAACCATCACCATCTCCATACAGTCATAACAACCATCACCATCTCCCTACTGTCATAACAACCATTACCATCTCCCTACAGTCATAACAACCATCACCATCTCCCTACAGTCATAACAACCATCACCATCTCCCTACAGTCATAACAACCATTACCATCTCCCTACTGTCATAACAACCATTACCATCTCCCTACAGACATAACAACCATCACCATCTCCCTACAGACATAACAACCATCACCATCTCCCTACAGTCATAACAACCATCACCATCTCCCTACAGACATAACAACCATCACCATCTCCCTACAGTCATAACAACCATCACCATCTCCCTACAGACATAACAACCATCACCATCTCCCTACAGTCATAACAACCATTACCATCTCCCTACAGTCATAACAACCATTTCCACACTGCACAGGCCACATTCAGGTAATAAACACTTTTCCCTGCAAAATGGTCATCAGATAACTACAGTAAACATCTGTTTCAACATCCACATCTTACAAAATATCCACCAGCTTTTAATTACTGCAAATTTCCTCAGGTGGAATGCTGTGTCCAGAGGCTGGACTCAGCTGTCCTGTCGTCAGTATTTCTGGTATGATAATACAGACCACAGCAGCAATTCATGCAGGCCAGGCCCGCTTCATGGCAGAACATTCAATCTGATGAATGTCCCACAAACAGACTGAAAACAGTTAACTCTTAGGAACGTTTTAAATACTAGTTAACTGTTAGGAATGTTTTAAACACTAGTTAACTATCAGAAATGTCAGAAATCAATTAACCAGTGAACTATTCAAACTATTTGACCTTCAAGACACCCTTGGAATAACACCACCTACTTTCAACCAGAGAGAGAGAGAGAGAGAGAGAGAAGAGAGAGAGAGAGAGAGAGAGAGAGAGATGTGTGTGTGTGTGTGTGTGTGTGTGTGTGTGTGTGTGTGTGTGTGTGTGTGTGTGTGTGTGTGTGTGTGTGTGTGTGTGTGTGTGTGTGTGTGTGTGTGTGTGTTGTGTGTTGTGTGTGTGTGTGTGGATGAACTCATGAGCAGCTTCAATGCCAGTGATGACACCAACTAATAACACCTTGAAGGTAAAAATTCCTCACACCCATAGTTTTTAACCATTTGACTCCTTCACCTTATTATCCACCACTTTCCTGCAATGTCTGCCATGAAACAAAGCAAAAACTTTACATTTCACACCTGTCCTAATACAACACTCACACCCTGTCCTAATACAAACACTGTACACCCTGTCCTACTACAACACTGTCACACCTGTCAACTCAAAACTGTCACATTGTCCAACACAACACTGTACACCGTTACAAACACTGTACACTTTAATACAAAACTTCACACCCTGTCCTAACTACAAACTGTCAACACTGTCAATACAAACACTGTCACACCCTGTCCTAACTACAAACACTGTCACACCCTGTCTAACTACAAACACTGTCACACCTGTCCTAACTACAAACACTGTCACACCCTGTCCTAACTACAAACACTGTCACATCCTGTCCTAACTACAAACACTGTCACATCCTGTCCTATACTTACAAACACTGTCACACCCTGTCCTAACTACAAACACTGTCACCCTGTCTACTACAAACACTGTCAACCCTGTCCTAACTACAATACACTGTCAATCCTGTCCTAACTACAAACACTGTCACACTGTCTAATAAACACTTTTCACACCTGTCTACTACAACATGTCACACCTGTCCTATACAAACCTGTCACACCTGTCAACTACAAACACTTTCACTCCTTCCACCCTTACTACAACACTGTCACACCCTGTCCACCAGTTTAAACTACAAACACTTCACCCTGTCCACCAGTTACTACAAACACTGTCACCCTGTCCACCAGCTTATACAAACACTGTCACACCCTGTCCACCAGCTTACTACAAACACTTTCACCTGTCCACCAGCTTACTACAAACACTTTCACACCTGTCCACCAGCTTACTACAAACACTTTCACACCTGTCCACCAGCTTACTACAAACACTTTCACACCCTGTCCCAGCTTACTACAAACACTTTCACTCCCTGTCCACAGCTTACTACAACACTTTCACATCCTGTCCACCAGCTTACTACAAACACTGTCACACCCTGTCCACCAGCTTACTACAAACACTGTCTCACCCTGTCCACCAGCTTACTACAAACACTGTCACACCCTGTCCACCAGCTTACTACAAACACTTCACATCCTGTCCACCAGCTTACTACAAACACTGTCACACCTGTCCACCAGCTTACTACAAACACTGTCACACCTGTCCACCAGTTACTACAAACACTTTCACATCCTGTCCACCAGCTTACTACAAACACTTTCACATCCTGTCCACCAGCTTACTACAAACACTTTCACATCCTGTCCACCAGCTTTACTACAAACACTTTCACATCCTGTCCACCAGCTTACTACAAACACTTTCACTCCTGTCCACCAGTTTACTACAAACACTTTCACATCCTGTCCACCAGCTTACTACAAACACTTTCACACCTGTCCACCAGCTTACTACAAACACTTTCACATCCTGTCCACCAGCTTATAAACTTACATACACTTTCACATTCACCTGTCCACCAGCTTACTACAAACACTTTCACATCCCTGTCCACCAGCTTACTACAAACACTTTCACACCTGTCCACCAGCTTAACTACAAACACTTCACCCTGTCCACCAGCTTACTACAAACACTTTCCCTGTCCACCAGCTTACTACAAACACTTTCACTCCCTGTCCACCAGCTTACTACAAACACTTTCACACCCTGTCCACCAGCTTACTACAAACACTGTCACTCCCTGTCCACCAGCTTACTACAAACACTGTTCACCCCTGTCCACCAGCTTACTACAAACACTGTCACACCCTGTCCACCAGCTTACTACAAACACTGTCACACCCTGTCCACCAGCTTACTACAAACACTTTCACATCCTGTCCACCAGCTTACTACAAACACTGTCACACCCTGTCACCAGCTTACTACAAACACTTTCACACCCTGTCCACCAGCTTACTACAAACACTGTCACACCCTGTCCACCAGCTTACTACAAACACTTTCCCTGTCCACCAGCTTACTACAAACACTTTCACCCCTGTCCACCAGCTTACTACAAACACTGTCACACCCTGTCCACCAGCTTACTACAACTTTCACCCTGTCCACCAGCTTACTACAAACACTGTCACATCCTGTCCACCAGCTTACTACAAACACTTTCACACCCTGTCCACCAGCTTACTACAAACACTGTCACACCCTGTCCACCAGCTTACTACAAACACTGTCACACCCTGTCCACCAGCTTACTACAAACACTTTCACACCCTGTCCACCAGCTTACTACAAACACTTTCACACCCTGTCCACCAGCTTACTACAAACACTGTCACTCCCTGTCCACCAGCTTACTACACTTTCACACCCTGTCACCAGCTTACTACAAACACTTTCACACCCTGTCCACCAGCTTACTACACTTTCACACCCTGTCCACCAGCTTACTACAAACACTTTCACTCCCTGTCCACCAGCTTACTACAAACACTTTCACTCCCTGTCCACCAGCTTACTACAAACACTTTCACACCCTGTCCACCAGCTTACTACAAACATTTCCCCGATTTCACCCTGCAGGGAACTGGGGGAAAGAGCGTGGAAATAAAACGGTTAAATTCTGCATTGGCGGAAGAGGCGAGGGAGTGAAAAGATTTAAATGCTGTGAAATATGGAAAGTGATTGTTCGAACAGGTGAGAGAAAGGTTAAGGCCGTGAAATGTAATGTATACCATCTGAAAGGCGTGTTTTGAAACATACAAAGTGTTCATTTGAATAGGAGCGAGTTTAAGGCCATGAAAGATGTTTTGAAACAGACAAAGTGTTTATTTCAAACAGTAAGACACAGCTGGTAGGAAGGGCATGCAGTCCAAGCCCTGCTGTTTTATCTTAGTCGCACAGCAGTGTACTAATAATAAAATCACACTAATTCCACCTAAATCATGCAAACAGTTCACATCACATAATAATAAAATCATACTAATTCCACCTGAATGATGCAAACAGCCCATGTCAGATGGGGAAAGGGGGTTGCCATATGCACTGTCCAGGCATTAATTCTGCACTAACATGCACGATAGGAATACATATGCTAATGCAAAATGACAAAGCAAGATATGTACATTAACCCTTTGACTCCCGCACTGTACTTCCCCAACTGCAAAACCGTAACCCTTTGACTCCCTCACCCTATCCACCAGCTTCTTGACCCTATCCACCAGTTCCCTGCAGGAAGCTTGTTGATGGGGTGAGGAGTGAAAGGGTTAAGTTTTTGCTTTGCTAGCATGGTTGACAATACATGATGCAAATGGACAGGATGCAGGAGTCAAAGGGTTAATGCAGTATGACTAGCAATATACACTATTAAGCAGTAATACATAATACACATATTAATGCAGTATAACATAGCAATATACACATATTAATGCAGTATAACATAGCAATATACACAGTAATGTAGTATAACATAACAATATACACAGTAATGTAAATACATAGCAATATACACAGTAATGTAGTATAACATAACAATATACACAGTAATGTAAAATAACATAGCAATATACACAGTGATGCAGTATAACATATCAATATACACAGTAATGTAAAATAACATAGCAATATACACAGTGATGCAGTATAACATAACAATATACACAGTAATGTAAAATAACATAGCAATATACACAGTGATGCAGTATAACATAGCAATATACACAGTGATGCAGTATAACATAGCAATATACACAGTAATGTATTATAACATATCAATATACACAGTAATGTATTATAACATATCAATATACACAGTAATGTATTATAACATAACAATATACACAGTAATGTAGTATAAACAAAGCAATATACACAGTAGTGTAATATAAATGCCAGTTCATCAAAAAACACCATGGACTGCCAGTCATTTCACATATGACTGGTACTGCTGGAAACATCTCTCACTGTATTTGTATTTCTTTACCTGGTCTCTACATGTTTGTTTATGTTTATTTACCTGGTCTCTAATGTGTTTATGTTTATTTACCTGGTCTCTACATGTTTTATGTTTATTTACCTGGTCTCTATGTGTTTGTTTATTTACTGGTCTCTAATGTGTTTTATTTACCTGGTCTCTATATGTGTTTATGTTTATTTACCTGGTCTCTAATGTGTTTATGTTTATTTACCTGGTCTCTACATGTGTTTTTATTACCTGGTCTCTATATGTTTATGTTTATTTACCTGGTCTCTAAATGTGTTTATGTTTATTTACCTGGTCTCTAAATGGTGTTTGTATGTTTATTTTACCTGGTCTCTATATGTGTTATGTTTATTTACCTGGTCTCTAAATGTGTTTGTTTTATTTACCTGGTCTCTAAATGTGTGTTATTTGTTTTTATTTAACCTGGTCTCTACATGTGTTTATGTTTATTTACCTGGTCTCTAATGTGTTATGTTTATTTACCTGGTCTCTAAATGTGTTTATGTTTATTTACCTGGTCTCTACATGTGTTTATGTTTATTTACCTGGTCTCTACATGTGTTTATGTTTATTTACCTGGTCTCTACATGTGTTTATGTTTATTTACCTGGTCTCTACATGTGTTTATGTTTATTTACCTGGTCTCTACATGTGTTTATGTTTATTTACCTGGTCTCTACATGTGTTTATGTTTATTTACCTGGTCTCTACATGTGTTTATGTTTATTTACCTGGTCTCTAATGTGTTTATGTTATTTACCTGGTCTCTACATGTGTTATGTTTATTTACCTGGTCTCTACATGTGTTTATGTTTATTTACCTGGTCTCTACATGTGTTTATGTTTATTTACCTGGTCTCTAAATGTGTTTATGTTATTTACCTGGTCTCTAAATGTGTTTATGTTTATTTACCTGGTCTCTACATGTGTTTATGTTATTTACCTGGTCTCTAAATGTGTTTATGTTTATTTACCTGGTCTCTAAATGTGTTTATGTTTATTTACCTGGTCTCTACATGTGTTTATGTTTATTTACCTGGTCTCTACATGTGTTATGTTTATTTACCTGGTCTCTAATGTGTTTGTTTATTTACCTGGTCTCTAAATGTGTTTATGTTTTATTACCTGGTCTCTAAATGTGTTTGTATGGTTTATTTACCTGGTCTCTACATGTGTTTATGTTTATTTACCTGGTCTCTACATGTGTTTATATTTATTTACCTGGTCTCTACATGTGTTTATGTTTATTTACCTGGTCTCTAAATGTGTTTATGTTTATTTACCTGGTCTCTACATGTGTTTATGTTTATTTACCTGGTCTCTACATGTGTTTATGTTTATTTACCTGGTCTCTAATGTGTTTATGTTTATTTACCTGGTCTCTACATGTGTTTATGTTTATTTACCTGGTCTCTACATGTGTTTATGTTTATTTACCTGGTCTCTACATGTGTTTATGTTTATTTACCTGGTCTCTAAATGTGTTTATGTTTATTTACCTGGTCTCTAATGTGTTTATGTTTATTTACCTGGTCTCTAAATGTGTTTATGTTTATTTACCTGGTCTCTAAATGTGTTTATGTTTATTTACCTGGTCTCTACATGTGTATGTTTATTTACCTGGTCTCTAAAATGTGTTTATGTTTATTTACCTGGTCTCTACATGTGTTATGTTTATTTACCTGGTCTCATACATGTGTTATGTTTATTACCTGGTCTCTACATGTGTTTATGTTTATTTACCTGGTCTCTAAATGTGTTTATATTTATTTACCTGGTCTCTACATGTGTTTATGTTTATTTACCTGGTCTCTAAATGTGTTTATGTTTATTTACCTGGTCTCTAAACATGTTTATGTTTATTTACCTGGTCTCTAAATGTGTTTATGTTTATTTACCTGGTCTCTACATGTGTATGTTTATTTACCTGGTCTCTATATGTGTTTATGTTTATTTACCTGGTCTCTACATGTGTATGTTTATTTACCTGGTCTCTACATGTGCATGTTTATTTACCTGGTCTCTACATGTGTTTATGTTTATTTACCTGGTCTCTACATGTGTTTATGTTTATTTACCTGGTCTCTAAATGTGTTTATGTCTATTTACCTGGTCTCTAAATGTGTTTATGTTTATTTACCTGGTCTCTACATGTGTTTATGTTTATTTACCTGGTCTCTAAATGTGTTTATGTTTATTTACCTGGTCTCTAAATGTGTTTATGTTTATTTACCTGGTCTCTAAATGTGTTTGTTTATTTACCTGGTCTCTAAACATGTTTATGTTTATTTACCTGGTCTCTAAATGTTTATATTTATTTACCTGGTCTCTAAATGTGCTTATATTTATTTACCTGGTCTCTAAATGTGTTTTATGTTTATTTACCTGGTCTGTAAATGTGGTTATGTTTATTTACCTGGTCTGTAAATGTGTTTTATGTTTATTTACCTGGTCTGTAAATGTGTTTATGTTTATTTACCTGGTCTGTAAATGTGTTTATGTTTATTTACCTGGTCTGTAAATGTGTTTATGTTTATTTACCTGGTCTGTAAATGTGTTTATGTTTATTTACCTGGTCTGTAAATGTGTTTATGTTTATTTACCTGGTCTGTAAATGTGTTTATGTTTATTTACCTGGTCTGTAAATGTGTTTATGTTTATTTACCTGGTCTCTATATGTGTTTATATTTATTTACCTCATCTCTCACTGTATTTGTATTTCTGCCTTTTGTTGT
Organism: Monoplex corrugatus; assembly: GCA_030674185.1. Classification (NCBI taxonomy): domain Eukaryota; kingdom Metazoa; phylum Mollusca; class Gastropoda; order Littorinimorpha; family Ranellidae; genus Monoplex; species Monoplex corrugatus. Next base: position 2,701,172 of record CM060312.1, on the reverse strand, counting down.
CACACTGTATCTATCATGTCATTTCCCACTGCTGTCCCTGGGGTCAGCACACTGTCAGTCCGCCATCACCCTTTGTTGTCACACTGTATCTATCATGTCATTTCCCACTGCTATCCCTGGGGTCAGCACACTATCAGTCCGCCATCACCCTTTGTTGTCACACTGTATCTATCATGTCATTTCCCACTGCTATCCCTGGGGTCAGCACACTATCAGTCCGCCATCACCCTTTGTTGTCACACTGTATCTATCATGTCATTTCCCACTGCTATCCCTGGGGTCAGCACACTATCAGTCCGCCATCACCCTTTGTTGTCACACTGTATCTATCATGTCATTTCCCACTGCTGTCCCTGGGGTCAGCACACTGTCAGTCCGCCATCACCCTTTTGTTGTCACACTGTATCTATCATGTCATTTCCCACTGCTGTCTCTGGGGTCAGCATACTGTCAGTCCGCCATCACCCTTTGTTGTCACACTGTATCTATCATGTCATTTCAAACTGCTGTCCCTGGGGTCAGCACACTATCAGTCCGCCATCACCCTTTTGTTGTCACACTGTATTTATCATGACATTTCCCACTGCTGTCCCTGGGGTCAGCACACAATCAGTCCGCCATCACCCTTTTGTTGTCACACTGTATCTATCATGTCATTTCAAACTGCTGTCTCTGGGGTCAACACACTATCAGTCCGCCATCACCCTTTTGTTGTCACACTGTATCTATCATGTCATTTCAAACTGCTGTCTCTGGGGTCAACACACTATCAGTCCGCCATCACCCTTTTGTTGTCACAATGTATTTATCATGTCATGTCATTTCCCACTGCTCTCCCTGGGGTCAGCACACTGTCAGTCCGCCATCACACCCTTTTCTGTTTTCTGTCTGCTTTAATTCTAATTCTGTTTATTTTCTGAAATAGAATTTTCTACAGAATGTGGTAATGTGGTGATGACCTTTCCCCTGTGAGCCAGCTGTCTTTTGACAGCCTTATTCAGGTGTGTGAAGGACAGCCAGTAAGCAGGCAGAGGTGTGCCACACGGTGCGGCTTGTCAAACTGAGCACAGTCGTTTATTTTCAAGTACAAGCTGTCAAGTGATTAGGACAGTCTCCTCCTTATTCACTGATCACCCTTGTCGCTGTACCACTTTCCACAGGTGAACACCACTGCTTAGTACATTCTCCTTATTCACTGATCACCCTTGTCGCTGTACCACTTTCCGCAGGTGAACACCACTGCTTAGTACATTCTCACTCTATTGGAAATAGTTACAATTATCATCATATTTAATGACAGTTGTTTAACCCTTTGACTTCTGCACCCTATCCACCAGCTGCACATCTTAACCCTTTCACTCCTTCACCCTACCCACCAGATTCCTGCAGGAAGCTGGTGGACAAGGTGAGGGAGTGAAAGGGTTAAGGTTTTGCTTTGCTAGCATGCTTGACAATGCAGGATGCTGGTGGACAGGGTGCAGGAGTCAAAGGGACCGGTGGTATAACAATGAAAAATATAATGCCAGAGGCAGCATGACACGTACAAAATGTACAGTGAAGTAGTACCACCAACTGACCAAGGGGCCAGGATAATACACACACAAAAACTGATACACACTTTGAATATGATTTGCTCCCTGCCACTAAAGATGTACACTTTGAGTACTTGTTTCGCTATGTCACGACCCTGTCTTTCTCCTGACACGTATTTGTACTTGTTTGTATTGTTTGTCTTTCTGTTGTACATGTATTTGTACTTTGTATTGTTTGTCTTTCTGTTGTACACGTATTTGTGCTTGTTTGTATTGTTTGTCTTTCTGTTGTACATGTATTTGTACTTGTTTGTATTGTTTGTCTTTCTGCTGTACATGTATTTGTGCTTTGTATTGTCTTTCTGTTGTACATGTATTTGTGCTTTGTTTGTATTGTTTGTCTTTCTGCTGTACAGGTATTTGTACTTGTTTGTATTGTTTGTCTTTCTGCTGTACAGGGTATTTGTACTTGTTTGTATTGTCTTTCTGTTGTACATGTATTTGTCTTGTTTGTATTGTTTGTCTTTCTGCTGTACATGTATTTTCTACTTGTTTGTATTTTTGTCTTTCTGCTGTACATGTATTTGTACTTGTTTGTATTGTTTTGTCTTTCTGTTGTACAGGTATTTGTACTTGTTTGTATTGTTTGTCTTTCTGCTGTACAGGTATTTGTACTTGTTTGTATTGTTTTGTCTTTCTGCTGTACAGTATTTGTACTTGTTTGTATTGTTGCTTTCTGCTGTACATGTATTTGTACTTGTTTGTATTGTTTGTCTTTCTGCTGTACAGGTATTTGTACTTGTTTGTATTGTTTGTCTTTCTGCTGTACAGGTATTTGTACTTTGTTTGTATTGTTTTCGTTGTCTGTTTTTTCTCTGTACAGTATTTGTACTTGTTTGTATTGTTTGTCTTTCTGTGTACAGGTATTTGTACTTTGTTTGTATTGTTTGTCTTTCTGCTGTACAGTATTTGTCTTTGTTTGTATTGTTTGTCTTTCTGTGTACAGTATTTTACTTGTATTGTCTTTCTGCTGTACAGGTATTCTACTTGTTTGTATTGTTTTGTCTTTCTGCTGTACAGGTATTTGTACTTGTTTGTATTGTTGTCTTTCTGCTGTACATGTATTTCTACTTGTTGTATTGTTTGTCTTTCTGCTGTACAGGTATTTTACTTGTTTGTATTGTTTGTCTTTCTGTGTACAGGTATTTACTTGTTTGTATTTTGTCTTGTCTTTCTGCTGTACAGGTATTTTACTTGTTTGTATGTTTGTCTTTCTGCTGTACAGGTATTTGTCTTTGTATTGTTTGTCTTTCTGTTGTACATGTATTTGTACTTTGTTTGTATTTTTGTCTTTCTGCTGTACAGGTATTTGTACTTGTTTGTATTGTTTGTCTTTCTGCTGTACATGTATTTGTGCTTGTTTGTATTGTTTGCCCCCCCCCTGTGTACATGTATTTGTGCTTGTTTGTATTGTTGTCTTTCTGCTGTACATGTATTTGTACTTGTTTGTATTGTTTGTCTTTCTCTGTACAGTATTGTGTACTTTGTTTGTATTGTTTGTCTTTCTGCTGTACAGTATTTGTACTTTTGTATTGTTTGTCTTTCTGCTGTACATGTATTTGTCTTGTTTGTATTGTTTTCTTTCTGTGTACATGTATTTGTACTTGTTTGTATTGTTTGTCTTTCTGTTGTACATGTATTTGTACTTGTTTGTATTGTTTGTCTTTCTGCTGTACAGTATTTGTGACTTGTTTGTATTGTTTGTCTTTCTGTTGTACATGTATTTGTACTTGTTTGTATTGTTTGTCTTTCTGCTGTACATGTATTTGTGCTTGTTTGTATTGTCTTTCTGTGTACATGTATTTGTCTTTGTATTGTCTTCTGTGTACATGTATTTGTCTTGTTTGTATTGTTTGTCTTTCTGTTGTACAGTATTGTACTTTGTTTGTATTGTTTCTGTCTTTCTGCTGTACATGTATTTGTACTTTGTTTGTATTGTTTGTCTTTCTGCTGTACTAGGTATTTGTACTGTGTTTGTATTGTTTCTGTCTTTCTGCTGTACAGTATTTTACTTGTTTGTATTGTTGTCTTTCTGCTGTACAGTATTTGTACTTGTTTGTATTGTTTGTCTTTCTGTTGTACAGGTATTTTACTTGTTTGTATTGTTGTCTTTCTGCTGTACAGTATTTGTACTTGTTTGTATTGTTCTGTCTTTCTGTGTACATGTATTTGTACTTGTATTGTCTTTCTGTTACAGTATTTGTTGTTTGTATTGTTTGTCTTTCTGTTACAGGTATTTGTACTTGTTTGTATTGTTTGTCTTTCTGTTGTACAGGTATTTGTACTTGTTGTGTATTTGTTTTTGTCTTTCTCTTTACATGTTTGTACTTTTTTATTGTTTGTTGTCTTTCTGCTGTACATTTTTGTACTTTGTATTGTTTGTCTTTCTGCTGTACAGTATTCTGTACTTTGTTTGTATTGTTTGTCTTTCTGCTGTACAGTGTATTTGTACTTGTTTGTATTGTTTTGTCTTTCTGCTGTACAGGTATCTGTCTTTGTTTGTATTGTTTGTCTTTCTAGTTGTACATGTATTTGTACTTTGTATGTTGTCTTTCTGCTGTACAGTATTTGTACTTGTTGTATTTGTCTTTCTGTTGTACAGTATTTGTACTTGTTTGTATTGTTTGTCTTTCTGCTGTACAGTATTTGTCTTTGTTGTATTGTTTGTCTTTCTGCTGTACAGTATTTGTACTTTGTATTGTTTGTCTTTCTTGTACATGTATTTGTACTTGTTTGTATTGTTTGTCTTTCTGCTGTACATGTATTTGTACTTGTTTGTATTGTTTGTCTTTCTGCTGTACATGTATTTGTCTTTGTTTGTTTCGTTTCTTTTCGTTACATGTATTTGTACTTGTTGTATTTTTGTCTTTCTGCTGTACATGTATTTGTGCTTGTTTGTATTGTTTGTCTTTCTGCTGTACATGTATTTGTACTTGTTTGTATTGTTTGTCTTTCTGCTGTACAGTATTTGTACTTTGTTTGTATTGTTTGTCTTTCTGCTGTACAGTATTTGTACTTGTTGTATTGTTTGTCTTTCTGCTGTACATGTATTTGTCTTTGTTTGTATTGTTTCTGTCTTTCTGTTGTACATGTATTTGTCTTGTTTGTATTGTTTGTCTTTCTGCTGTACATGTATTTGTACTTGTTTGTATTGTTTGTCTTTCTGCTGTACAGGTTATTTGTACTTTGTATTGTTTGTTTCTGTCTGTTCTGTTGTACTGTATTTGTATTGTTTGTATTGTTTACTGTCTTTTGCTGTACAGGTATTCTGTGTACATGTTTGTATTGTTTGTCTTTCTGCTGTACATGTATTTGTGCTTTGTTTGTATTGTTTGTCTTTCTGCTGTACAGGTATTTCTACTTGTTTGTATTGTTCTGTCTTTCTGCTGTACAGGTATTTCTACTTGTTTGTATTGTTTCTGTCTTTCTGCTGTACAGGTATTTCTACTTGTTTGTATTGTTTCTGTCTTTCTGCTGTACAGGTATTTCTACTTGTTTGTATTGTTCTGTCTTTCTCTGTACAGGTATTTCTACTTGTTTGTACTGTGTTTCTCCTTTCGTGTAATGTTATCATTTTTGCATTGTTTTCTTTCTCCTGCACATGTATTTCTACTTTTCTGTTTTGTTTCTGTCTTCTCTGTTCATGTACTTGTACTTGTTTGTACTGTTTGTCGTTCTCTGATTGTTTTCTGTCTTTTCCACTGTACTAGTTATTTTGTACTGTTTGTATTCATTTTCTTTTCTCCTGTACAGGTATTTGTATCGTTTGTATATTTCTTTCTCCTGTACAGGTATTTGTATTCGTATTATTTCTTTCTCCTGTGCATGTATTTCTACTTTTTTGTCTTTTTTTCTAAGTTGGTGAGATGTTTTTCACACACGGCCACTGTTCACTACAGGATATTTTACCCACAAAAATATTTTCATGCTGTGGAACACAACCCTCCCCTTTTCACCATGGACAAAAAATGAAGACAAGCATCTTATGTATGATACAAATTTACATATATTTACATATACAATTTAATATGTAAGAGGATCATGCAGCAGGTCTGATTTGTACACATCTTTCATTATGATACATCAGAAATATTGTGTTTTGTCAATTAAAAACTTTCTAAAAAAAACAAAACAAAAATTGTTAGAGCTGACAAATATTAGTACACAATAAAAGACAACGAATTTCTGCTTGACATATCGTACAGTTCATACACCGGCTCACCAACAAGTAGGGGGAGAGGGGGAGGTGGGGTTATTAAAACAACGAAAGCGGGGATACCAACAGCCCACTCCCGTATCACCATCATACCCCCCCCCCTCCTCCACACCAGCACAGGGGACAGTGCGTGGCACCCCCTAGCTACAGGACGAAGGGGAGACAAGTGTCAAGCATCATGCCAGCCATACTCACTTCCTGGACGGGCTTTTGTTGGAACAAGTGTGCTAGAGACGTCATGCGAGGGATATCTTTAAGGATCTGAAAAAACAAGGCATGTCCAACCAACAGTGCCTACTAACAAGTCAACAAAATGAAAATGCAACACAAAAACCACAACAGGAAAATGAAAACGAACAACAGGGGCAAGAGAAAGAGATGAAAGGAAAACACACAAAAATACAAAAACAGAAGGGAGTGGATGCAGGGGTTAGGTCTTAACTGCCTGTCCCCCATCTCTATCCCCCCCCCCCCCCAAACGACCCAGAGGATGGATGACAGGTGTGGAGGAAGCAGACCAGACCCTGTGCCCTCTCTGCAGGTGACTTACCTGACAACAATAGGACACACCTATACACATATGGCCCTTCACCATTACACCACACAGTGGATAAAGCTCACCTACCTTAGCTGACAGATCATATCTCCATGTCCTAGCATCTTGCAACCAACAGCACACACACTTCTAGATCTACGACCTCCCATCTACTGCCGCCTCAGTGCTGCTAACTATGATAATCTTTGTGATACACGACCATCCTTTAAATGAGTAATACTGATTGTGAGGGTTGACAATGATACTGCCTGTATAGGTTGACAATGATACTGACTGTTAAAGGTTGACAATGATACTGACTGTTAAAGGTTGACAATGATACTGACTGTTAAAGGTTGACAATGATACTGACTGTTAAAGGCTGACAATGATACTGACTGTTAAAGGCTGACAATGATACTGACTGTTAAAGGCTGAACAAGATACTGACTGTTAAAGGTTGACAATGATACTGACTGTTAAAGGTTGACAATGATACTGACTGTAAAGGTTGACAATGATACTGACTGTTAAAGGTATGACAATGATACTGACTGTTAAAGGTTGACAATGATACTGACTGTTAAAGGTTGACAATGATACTGACTGTTAAAGGTTGACAATGATACTGACTGTTAAGGGTTGACAATGATACTGACTGTTAAAGGTTGACAATGATACTGACTGTTAAAGGTTGACAATGATACTGACTGTTAAAGGTTGACAATGATACTGACTGTTAAAGGTTGACAATGAAAACTGACTGTTAAAGGTTGACAATGATACTGACTGTTAAAGGTTGACAATGATACTGACTGTTAAAGGTTGACAATAATAACTGACTGTTAAGGTTGACAATGATACTGACTGTTAAAGGTTGACAATGATACTGACTGTTAAAGGTTGACAATGATACTGACTTAAGGTTGACAATGATACTGACTGTTAAAGGTTGACAATGATATGACTGTTAAAGGTTGACAATAATACTGACTGTTAAAGGTTGACAATGATACTGACTGTTAAAGGTTGACAATGATACTGACTGTTAAAGGTTGACAATGATACTGACTGTTAAAGGTTGACAATGATACTGACTGTAAAGGTTGACAATGATACTGACTGTAAGGTTGACAATGATACTGACTGTAAGGGTTGACAATGATACTACATGTAAAGGTTGACAATGATACTGACTGTTAAAGGTTGACAATGATACTGACTGTAAAGGTTGACAATGATACTACTGTAAAGGTTGACAATGATACTGACTGTTAAAGGTTGACAATGATACTACCTGTAAAGGTTGACAATGATACTGACTGTAAAGGTTGACAATGATACTGACTGTTAAAGGTTGACAATGATACTGACTGTTAAAGGTTGACAATGATACTGCTGTTAAAGGTTGACAATGATACTGACTGTAAAGGTTGACAATGATACTGACTGTAAGGTTGACAATGATACTGACTGTTAAAGGTTGACAATGATATTGACTGTTAAAGGTTGACAATGATACTGACTGTTAAAGGTTGACAATGATACTGACTGTTCAAGGTTGACAATGATACTGACTGTTCAATGTTGACAATGATACTGATTGTTAAAGGTTGACAATGGTACTGACTGTTAAAGGTTGACAATGATACTGACTGTTCAAGGTTGACAATGATACTGACTGTTCAAGGTTGACAATGATACTGACTGTTAAAGGTTGACAATGATACTGACTGTTAAAGGTTGACAATGATACTACCTGTTAAAGGTTGACAATGATACTGCCTGTTAAAGGTTGACAATGATACTGACTGTTAAAAGGTTGACAATGATACTGACTGTTAAAGGTTGACAATGATACTGACTGTAAAGGTTGACAATGATACTGCCTGTAAGGGTTGACAATGATACTGCCTGTAAGGGTTGACAATGATACTGACTGTTAAAGGTTGACAATAGTTTGAGGTTTTAAGTCAACAATGATGGTGAGTTCAGTCAATCCTTTGAGGTTTTAAGTCAACAGACGGTGAGTTCAGTCAATCCTTTGAGGTTTTAAGTCAACAGACGGTGAGTTCAATCAATCCTTTGAGGTTTTAAGTCAACAATGATGGTGAGTTCAGTCAATCCTTTGAGGTTTTAAGTCAACAATGATGGTGAGTTCAATCAATCCTTTGAGGTTTTAAGTCAACAATGATGGTGAGTTCAATCAATCCTTTGAGGTTTTAAGTCAACAATGATGGTGAGTTCAGTCAATCCTTTGAGGTTTTAAGTCAACAATGATGGTGAGTTCAGTCAATCCTTTGAGGTTTTAAGTCAACAATGATGGTGAGTTCAGTCAATCCTTTCAGGTTTTAAGTCAACAATGATGGTGAGTTCAGTCAATCCTTTCATAGTTAAGTCAACAATGGTGAGTTCAGTCAATCCTTTCAGGTTTTAAGTCAACAGATGATGGTGAGTTCTGGTGAGTACAGACTCGGTAATTAATCCTTTCACTGTATAACCCTGAACAGACAGAGGCAGTGAACGAGTTCAGCAAGAGAGAAGCGTGTGCCCTGTCCAGCCCAGAGTCAGCTGACCAACTAACAGTCCATCACCGGCCACTCTGTTGTCTCTCTGTCCGCAGAGGCAGGAGGGGGTGGGGATGGGGGGAAGGAGAAAGCTGGGTAAAAGTTACAGTAACAAAGGCAGCGACAAACATATACAGCTTTGTACAGCAGCACCTTGCTCAACCTCTTTCTTTGTCCTGATGCAACAGCTGTCGTTCATCTTTCTTCAATGGATCTATCCTACTGATGTGTTAACACTTTTCTGTACATCCCATAATATCATCACTTTTCTGTACACCCCATGATGTCATTTTTCTGTACACCCCATGTCATTTTTCTGTATTCCCAATACACCCAGCATAGTTCTGTAATCATGGTCGCAAAGTACTCACATTTTTCTCCAGCTCTTCCTTCACGTTTCCCCGTATTCGTTACCCATCTAAAGGCTTATCTGACCTCCACTATGGATTCATGGCTCTTTTCTCTCCATCTTATCATGTCTCCTCCTTCCCTCATCCCAAATCTTAAAATTTGCTCTGATCCTTCTCTGAATTTTCTTTATATAACCAAGATTTCCCCCCCAAAAAACAAAATCAAGCCAACGTTAGAAAAAGACAACTCCCAATTCTTGTTAGGCAAATTAACTCATTCACAAGAAAAAGAAAAAAACCCACTAAAAAGCACTACAGAATCCAAGAGCTAAACTAAAACCACACGATCAATAATGATGCTATATAAAACCACAATAAAAACCACATTATAAACAATAATATGAACCACAATAAAACCACACAACAGCTACCGGCAGCCGCACAGACGCTGCAATATGTTTGCCGCCAAGCAAAAGACAGCACCAATGAAAATGCCAAGAACACGAAAACATCCAGATAAAAAAACACGGACAACAGAACACAGCCAGAATGCATGCAGAATGAGAAAATGCGCGCACGGGACGGGCGCCTGCAGGTACTCACTTCTTGCACTACTGTTTGTTGAAATATAGGTATTAAGGGGTTCATTCGTGGGATGTCTATATGAATCTGAAAAGACGCAATAGCCCGACCCCAGCCTCTGGGATTAGACACGGCAAATGCCCACACACACACATAACACAAAAACACAAAGATAAACACACACACATGTACAAACACAGAGACACGCAAAGACAGACACACATACAATACAGCATAAATCATGATCACGTAAGCAAATGCACACATGCACAGATAACAAGTCATAAGAAACAAAAGAATTCATGAGAAACAAAAAAATTCACAGACTGAAAGTTACACACACACACACACAGAGAAAATACACACCCATACTCATACCCAAACCATACCATGAAGAGCACAACCAATTTGCATGTTGCACGACCTCCCGTTATTTTCTCTTTGTTACAATGTGCAAATTGTTTGTCTTATGTATGTGTCCATATTGTTTGTGTGTGTTTTTTCCCCATGTCTTTGTGTAGCCAGGTGAAGCCCTCAGTCAAAACGTGTCATTATTTTGTCTGTCTTTGTGTAGCCAGGTGAAGGCCCCTCAGTCAAAACAGGTCATTATTTTGTCTGTCTTTGTGTAGCCATCTGAAGGCCCTCAGTCAAAACAGATCATTATTTGTCTGTCTTTGTGTAGCCAGGTGAAGGCCCCTCAGTCAAAACAGGTCATTATTTTATCTGATGTCTTTGTGTAGCCAGGTGAAGGCCCCTCAGTCAAAACATGTCATTATTTTATCTGTCTTTGTGTAGCCATCTGAAGGCCCCTCAGTCAAAACAGTCATTATTTTAACTGTCTTTGTGTAGCCATCTGAAGGCCTCAGTCAAAACAGTCATTATTTTATCTGTCTTTGTGTAGCCATCTGAAGGCCCCTCAGTCAAAACGTGTCATTATTTTATCTGATGTCTTTGTGTAGCCAGGTGAAGGCCCTCAGTCAAAACGTGTCATATTTATCTGATGTCTTTGTGTACATCTGAAGGCCCCCTCAGTCAAAACAGGTCATTATTTGTCTGATGTCTTTGTGTAGCCATCTGAAGGCCCCTCAGTCAAAACAGGTCATTATTTTGTCTGATGTCTTTGTGTAGCCATCTGAAGGCCCCTCAGTCAAAACAGGTCATTATTTTATCTGATGTCTTTGTGTAGCCATCTGAAGGCCCCTCAGTCAAAACAGATCATTATTTTATCTGATGTCTTTGTGTAGCCAGGTGAAGGCCCCTCAGTCAAAACAGGTCATTATTTTATCTGATGTCTTTGTGTAGTCAGGTGAAGGCCCCTCAGTCAAAACAGGTCATTATTTTGTCTGTCTTTGTGTAGCCATCTGAAGGCCCCTCAGTCAAAACAGTCATTATTTTGTCTGTCTTTGTGTAGCCAGGTGTAGGCCCCTCAGTCAAAACATGTCATTATTTTATCTGATGTCTTTGTGTAGCCATCTGAAGGCCCCTCAGTCAAAACAGGTCATTATTTTATCTGATGTCTTTGTGTAGCCAGGTGAAGGCCCCTCAGTCAAAACGTGGTCATTATTTTATCTGATGTCTTTGTGTAGCCATCTGAAGGCCCCTCAGTCAAAACAGGTCATTATTTTGTCTGATGTCTTTGTGTAGCCATCTGAAGGCCCCTCAGTCAAAACAGGTCATTATTTTGTCTGATGTCTTTGTGTAGCCATCTGAAGGCCCCTCAGTCAAAACAGGTCATTATTTTATCTGATGTCTTTGTGTAGCCATCTGAAGGCCCCTCAGTCAAAACAGGTCATTATTTTATCTGATGTCTTTGTGTAGCCAGGTGAAGGCCCCTCAGTCAAAACAGGTCATTATTTTATCTGATGTCTTTGTGTAGTCAGGTGAAGGCCCCTCAGTCAAAACAGGTCATTATTTTGTCTGTCTTTGTGTAGCCAGGTGAAGGCCCCTCAGTCAAAACAGATCATTATTTTGTCTGTCTTTGTGTAGCCATCTGAAGGCCCCTCAGTCAAAACAGGTCATTATTTTGTCTGTCTTTGTGTAGCCATCTGAAGGCCCCTCAGTCAAAACAGGTCATTATTTTGTCTGTCTTTGTGTAGCCATCTGAAGGCCCCTCAGTCAAAACAGGTCATTATTTGTCTGTCTTTGTGTAGCCATCTGAAGGCCCCTCAGTCAAAACATGTCATTATTTTGTCTGTCTTTGTGTAGCCAGGTGAAGGCCCATCAGTCAAAACAGATCAATATTTTGTCTGTCTTTGTGTAGCCAGGTGTAGGCCCCTCAGTCAAAACAGTCATTATTTTGTCTGTCGTTGTGTAGCCAGGTGAAGGCCCCTCAGTCAAAACAGATCATTATTTTGTCTGTCTTTGTGTAGCCAGGTGAAGGCCCCTCAGTCAAAACAGATCATTATTTTGTCTGTCGTTGTGTAGCCAGGTGTAGGCCCCTCAGTCAAAACAGATCATTATTTTGTCTGTCGTTGTGTAGCCAGGTGAAGGCCCCTCAGTCAAAACAGATCATTATTTTGTCTGTCGTTGTGTAGCCAGGTGAAGGCCCCTCAGTCAAAACAGATCATTATTTTGTCTGTCGTTGTGTAGCCAGGTGAAGGCCCCTCAGTCAAAACAGATCATTATTTTGTCTGTCGTTGTGTAGCCAGGTGAAGGCCCCTCAGTCAAAACAGATCATTATTTTGTCTGTCGTTGTGTAGCCAGGTGTAGGCCCCTCAGTCAAAACAGATCATTATTTTGTCTGTCGTTGTGTAGCCAGGTGAAGGCCCCTCAGTCAAAACAGATCATTATTTGTGTAGCCAGGTGAAGGCCCCTCAGTCAAAACAGATCATTATTTGTGTAGCCAGGTGAAGGCCCCTCAGTCAAAACAGATCATTATTTGTGTAGCCAGGTGAAGGCCCTCAGTCAAAACAGATCATTATTTGTGTAGCCAGGTGAAGGCCCCTCAGTCAAAACAGATCATTTTTTTGTGTGTAGCCAGGTGAAGGCCCCTCAGTCAAAACAGATCATTATTTGTGTGCCAGGTGTAGGCCCCTCAGTCAAAACAGTCATTATTTGTGTAGCCAGGTGAAGGCCCCTCAGTCAAAACAGATCATTATTTGTGTAGCCAGGTGTAGGCCCCTCAGTCAAAACAGATCATTATTTGTGTAGCCAGGTGAAGGCCCCTCAGTCAAAACAGATCATTATTTGTGTAGTACCTGAAGGCCCCTCAGTCAAAACAGATCATTATTTGTGTAGCCAGGTGAAGGCCCCTCAGTCAAAACAGATCATTATTTGTGTAGCCAGGTGTAGGCCCCTCAGTCAAAACAGATCATTATTTGTGTAGCCAGGTGAAGGCCCCTCAGTCAAAACAGGTCATTATTTGTGTAGCCAGGTGAAGGCCCCTCAGTCAAAACAGATCATTATTTTGTCTGTCTTTGTGTAGCCATCTGAAGGCCCCTCAGTCAAAACAGGTATTATTTTTGTCTGTCTTTGTGTAGCCAGGTGTAAGGCCCCTCAGTCAAAACAGATCATTATTTGTCTGTCTTTGTGTAGCCAGTGTGAAGGCCCCTCAGTCAAAACAGGTCATTATTTTGTCTGTCTTTGTGTAGCCATCTGAAGGCCCCTCAGTCAAAACAGGTCATTATTTTGTCTGTCTTGTGTAGCCAGGTGAAGGCCCCTCAGTCAAAACAGATCATTATTTTGTCTGTCTTTGTGTAGCCAGGTGAAGGCCCCTCAATCAAAACAGATCATTATTTTGTCTGTCTTTGTGTAGCCAGGTGAAGGCCCCTCAGTCAAAACAGATCATTATTTGTGTAGCAAGGTGTAGGCCCCTCAGTCAAAACAGATCATTTTGTCTGATGTCTTGTGTAGTGTGAACAGGACTTACGACGTACAGTTCTTTGTCATACCACTTTCTCATCTCACCTGCAGACATTCTTCTTATTCTTGTGCAAGTTATGTCAAGTCAAGCTGTACAACACAAGTTATGTCAAGTCAAGCTGTAGAACACAAGTCATGTCAAGTCAAGCTGTAGAACACAAGTTATGTCAAGTCAAGCTGTAGAACACAAGTCATATCAAGTCAAGCTGTAAAACACAAGTCATATCAAGTCAAGCTGTAGAACACAAGTCATATCAAGTCAAGCCTATAGAACAATCATTAGTCAAGTGTAACAAAGTCATGTCAGTCAAGCTGTAGAACACAAGTTCATGTCAAGTCAAGCTGTAGAACACAAGTCATATCAAGTCAATGTCCAAGTCATAAGTCAGCTGTAAACACAAGTCATATCAAGTCAAGCTGTAGAACAAGTCACAAGTCAAGCTATCAAAGTCATTCAGTCAAGCTGTAGAAAACACAAGTCAAGCTTAACAAGTCAAGTCAAGTCATGTAGAACACAAGTTCAGTCACTGTCAAACACAGTTCAAGCTGTAGAACACAAGTCATCTCAAGCTGAGAAAAATCTTCAAGTCAAGCTGTAGAACACATATGTCAAGTCAAGCTGTAGAACACAAGTCATTCAAGTCAAGCTGTAGAACACAGTCATGTCAAGTCAAGCTGTAGAACACAAGTCATGTCAAGTCAAGCTGTAGAACACAAGTCATTCAAGTCAAGCTGTAGAACACAAGTCAGTCAAGTCAAGCTGTAGAACACAAGTCATATCAAGTCAAGCTGTAGAAACAAACACAAGTACCATCATCAAGTCAAGCTGTAGAACACAAGTCATTCAAGTCAAGCTGTAGAACACAAGTCAATCAAGTCAAGCTGTAGAACACAAGTCATATCAAGTCAAGCTGTAGAAACACAAGTCAATCGTCAAGTCAAAGCTTAGAAACAAGTATCAAGTCAACTGAACACAAGTCATATCAAGTCAAGCTGTAATAAAAACACAAGTCACATCAAGTCAAGCTGTAGAACAACAAGTCACATCAAGTCAAGCTGTAGAACACAAGTCACATCAAGTCAAGCTGTAGAACACAAGTCATATCAAGTCAAGCTGTAAAACACAAGTCATGTCAAGTCAAGCTGTAGAACACAAGTCATATCAAGTCAAGCTGTAGAACACAAGTCAATCAAGTCAAGCTGTATAACACAAGTCAATCAAGTCAAGCTGTAAACACAAGTCAATCAAGGCTGTAGAACACAAGTCATATCAAGTCAAGCTGTAAACACAAGTCAATCAAGTCAAGCTGTAGAACACAAGTCAATCAAGTCAAGCTGTAGAACACAAGTCATGTCAAGTCAACTGTAGAACACAAGTCATATCAAGTCAAGCTGTAGAACACAAGTCAAGTCAAGCTGTAAACACAAGTCACATCAAGTCAATGTAGAACACAAGTCATATCAAGTCAAGCTGTAGAACACAAGTCAATCAAGTCAAGCTGTAAAACACAAGTCATATCAAGTCAAGCTGTAGAACACAAGTCATATCAAGTCAAGCTTAAACACAAGTCATATCAAGTCAAGCTGTAGAACACAAGTCAAGTCAAGTTTAAACACAAGTCATATCAAGTCAAGCTGTAGAACACAAGTCAAGTCAAGCATTAACACAAGTCACAATCAAGCTGTAGAACACACGTCAGTAGTCAAGTCACATTCTCTAACACATTGTTGTCATGTGTTTAAAACAATGCCGTCAGCTGATTCTATGTTCTGGACAGTGAACACGCAATCAAGTACATTCAAGTGGTGTTTATCAGACAGAAAATTTCCATTATGTGCTCCACTCAAATCTGCCAGTTTTAACCTGCCAAAGACTCCTTGGGCCTGCACAAACCGCTGTGTAGTGACAAGGCTGTGATGGGATGTGCAGTCATGTTCTGGGACACAAGTCTTGTTCTTCTTCTGAGTATACTGGCTGCAGCTCCTACATACATCAGTGGGCTTTGATCATGCCATGCAGGCAGCCATACTTGGTGTTGGGGAGTAGTTTTTGACACTGTCATGTGGCAGTCATACTCCCACACATGTGGGATTCGTACTTCATGTTGGGGAACAAGCTATGTTGTAACACACAAGTCACATAAACTTACATCCAGTTCTGTCAAGTCATGTCAAGTCACAATGCCACTCAAGCAGTAGAGGTCATCAACTTTGTACACAAAATCACATGTGAGCAGAACACAGATCATACACTATCACATCACAAACAAAAGAAAACGAAACAAAAGAAGAAAAACAACCAAACAAAAAAAGCTTATTACAATTCCCCCAATCCAACCATGAAGCTGTAAAACAAAAGGTCGTTTCAACCTTTATAAAAAAAAAAAAAAGACCTTCTCCCAACACAACCTGCAGCAGATGTGCTGTATTTTGCTGAGTGGTTGAACTGAAAAGGTTGGATCATGTCAGCAAGCAGAAAACAGGACTGATAATCAAAAATATCCCAAATCCCTCCCCCCCCCCCCCCCCCCACACACACACACTACCATACCAAACTCTTTTGACTTTACAAAACAGACAGGTAACCATTGTGATGATGCATCGCATAACCTGGGCTGTATAGATCAACATTATTGTCATATGTGTATTACTACAAAACTGACAGCTAACCATTGTGATGATTCATCACATAACCTGGGCTGTATAGATCAACGTTATTGTGATATGTGTATTACTACAAAACTAACAGGTAACCATTTGTGATAACATAACCTGGGCTGTATATATCAACATTATTGTGATATGTGTATTACTACAAAACGGACAGGTAACCATTTGTCATAACATAACCTGGGCTGTATATACTAACATTATTGTGATATGTGTATTACTACAAAACTAACAGGTAACCATTTGTGATAACATAACCTGGCTGTATACACTAACATTACTGTGATATGTGTATTACTACAAAACTAACAGGTAACCATTTGAGACAAAATATGTATCACATAAGCAGGGTTGTATATGTTTACATTATTGTGATACAGATAATCGTGTCTGATACCTCAGAGTCACAAACACTGGGCTGTATATGTTTACATTATTGTGATTATTGTGATATGTGTATTACTACAAAGCTACACAGATAATCCTGCCTGATACCTCAGAGTCACAAACACTGGGCTGTGTATATTTACATTATTGTGATATGTGTACAAATAATCCTGCCTGATACCTCAGTCACAAACACTGGGCTGTGTATATTTACATTATTGTGATATGTGTACAAATAATCCTGCCTGATACCTCAGAGTCACAAACACTGGGCTGTGTATATTTACATTATTGTGATATGTGTACAAATAATCCTGCCTGATACCTCAGAGTCACAAACACTGGGCTGTGTATATTTACATTATTGTGATATGTGTACAAATAATCCTGCCTGATACCTCAGAGTCGCAAACACTGGGCTGTGTATATTTACATTATTGTGATATGTGTACGAATAATCCTGCCTGATACCTCACAGTCACATATGCTGGGCTGTACACAACACTATTTCTATGATACGTGAATAACGAAACACAGAATGGCTTTGTTGTCTCATTCCTCTCTGTGGCTTCACACAGATCACTGACAAGCATTCACAGTACTGGCAGCCATCTGACACAAAGACACAAATACAAATAACAAAGACACAAACAGAAATAGAAATGACACAAAACATAACCAAACAAAACTAAAAAGGCTCTGCTATTTTTTCTGCGTGTTCCTTCTTTTTGTCAAGAGGCCAGAGAAATAGCTGTTTCACACACATAACGACTACATCGACAGAAAAGAAGCACATGTGTGACACTGAATTTCCTACATGCACACACACACGTACGCACACACATGCACGCACGCACACACACACACACACGCACACACACACACACACACACACAAACACACACATACACAGCCACCAACACTCAGACCAAGCCTGAACATACTTGATCACATCTACCTCAAAACGTGCCCCAAGAGGTGATCAAGTTACAAGTGTTGTAACAATGACTCATTCATTGTCTACTGTTGGCGACTAGTCAGAAAAAGAACATGACATGCTGCACAGTTTATATGTGGTGAGAACCAGCTTAGTTTGTTAGCTCCTGACAGGCCAACAAGACTTAAGTATTTGTCATTTTCCTCACTACCTGTCCACCCAACTACCCACACACACACATATCCAATTATTTGCTCCATTGAATTCTCTGTCTATGAAGCTGATATTTTTCCAGTGAAGTATCTACCCAACAATTCACAGAATCAATTTCAAAGATAAGACAGTGACAGAGATGAATTTCACTGGGCTTATCGTTTCGTCGTCACTACAGACATATTTTCTACTTGACACGTAGGCCATTCTACCAGGGGAGATGACGCTGACATTGTAGGCTGCCACCTTTTTATCGTCGTTGTTGTTGCATACATGTCTTTTTTCATTTGTGCATGAAAAGTGCACTTTTCTACAACATTTTTATTTTGCCAGAGACAACTCTTTTTTTGCCATGGGATCTTTTACATGAGCTAAGCATATGCTGCACATAGGACCCAAGTTAAATGCCTCATTCAACAGATAACTTTGATGATACAGAGCTAGCTGTTCCATTTGTGAATTGAACTCTCTGATACATAACTATCTAAAAAAAAAAGCAAAATTCCAAACTGCACAGTAATCATATGTACCTGTCTAAAGTTTTCCATTCCATCTCTGATGGCGTGTGTACGTAATATGATCATGAAGCTGAAGTATCCTTACTTGCGTTCCAATGTGCTCGACGACGGCCGGTTGGGTAACCCTGATCAAGAGTCACCTTTCTCCACAGGCATTCTCACATGATGTAAAATATACTAATATTGTACATATGTGTGTGTGTGATGTGTTGTGTGTGTGGTTGTGTTTTTGTGTGTGTGTGTTGTGACTGTGTGAAGTGTGTTGTGTTGTGTGTGTGTGTGTGTTGTGTGTGGTGATTGTGGTGTGTGTGTAGTGTGTGTCTGTGGTCTGTGCTGTGTGGTGTATGTTGTGTCTCTGTGTCGTATGTTGTGTGTGTCTCTGTGTGCGTATGTAGTGGTGAGTGTGATGTGAGTGTGTGTGTGTGTATGTTGTGTGTGTGTGTGTTTGTGTGTGTGTGTGTAGTGTGTGCGCTCTGACTGAAACAGGGCAAAAATACTGAGAGGATTGACAACAGACATCTGGAAAAACACAACTACACAAATACTTCTACCAATTCACTGCCTATCCGACAGGTATATCTGTCATACTGTAGTTGTATCAACAGTACCTATCTGACAGGTACATGTCATACTGTAGTTGTATCAACAGTACCTATCTGACAGGTATATCTGTCATACTGTAGTTGTATCAACAGTACCTATCTGACAGGTACATGTCATACTGTAGTTGTATCAACAGTACCTATCTGACAGGTACATGTCACACTGTAGTTGTATCAACAGTACCTATCTGACAGGTACATGTCATACTGTAGTTGTATCAACAGTACCTATCTGACAGGTACATCTGTCATACTGTAGTTGTATCAACAGTACCTATCTGACAGGTATATCTGTCATACTGTAGTTGTATCAACAGTACCTATCTGACAGGTAATCTGTCACACTGTAGTTGTATCAACAGTACCTATCTGACAGGTATATCTGTCATACTGTAGTTGTATCAACAGTACCTATCTGACAGGTACATGTCATACTGTAGTTGTATCAACAGTACCTATCTGACAGGTATATCTGTCATACTGTAGTTGTATCAACAGTACCTATCTGACAGGTACATCTGTCATACTGTAGTTGTATCAACAGTACCTATCTGACAGGTACATGTCATACTGTAGTTGTATCAACAGTACCTATCTGACAGGTACATCTGTCATACTGTAGTTGTATCAACAGTACCTATCTGACAGGTATATCGTCATACTGTAGTTGTATCAACAGTACCTATCTGACAGGTACATGTCACACTGTAGTTGTATCAACAGTACCTATCTGACAGGTACATGTCACACTGTAGTTGTATCAACAGTACCTATCTGACAGGTACATGTCATACTGTAGTTGTATCAACAGTACCTATCTGACAGGTACATGTCATACTGTAGTTGTATCAACAGTACCTATCTGACAGGTACATGTCATACTGTAGTTGTATCAACAGTACCTATCTGACAGGTACATGTCACACTGTAGTTGTATCAACAGTACCTATCTGACAGGTATACTGTCACATGTAGTTGTATCAAACAGTACCTATCTGACAGGTACATGTCACACTGTGTATAAGTTTGAGTAATTCACACTAGTTAAACGCTATCTGACAGGTACATGTCACACTGTAGTTGTATCAACAGTACCTATCTGACAGGTACATGTCATACTGTAGTTGTATCAACAGTACCTATCTGACAGGTATATCATGTCACACTGTAGTTGTATCAACAGTACCTATCTGACAGGTACATGTCATACTGTAGTTGTATCAACAGTACCTATCTGACAGGTACATGTCATACTGTAGTTGTATCAACAGTACCTATCTGACAGGTATATCTGTCACTACTGTAGTTGTATCAACAGTACCTATCTGACAGGTACATGTCATACTGTAGTTGTATCAACAGTACCTATCTGACAGGTACATGTCACACTGTAGTTGTATCAACAGTACCTATCTGACAGGTATATCTGTCATACTGTAGTTGTATCAACAGTACCTATCTGACAGGTATATCTGTCACACTGTAGTTGTATCAACAGTACCTATCTGACAGGTAATGTCATACTGTAGTTGTATCAACAGTACCTATCTGACAGGTATATCTGTCACACTGTAGTTGTATCAACAGTACCTATCTGACAGGTACATGTCATACTGTAGTTGTATCAACAGTACCTATCTGACAGGTACATGTCATACTGTAGTTGTATCAACAGTACCTATCTGACAGGTATATCTGTCATACTGTAGTTGTATCAACAGTACCTATCTGACAGGTACATGTCATACTGTAGTTGTATCAACAGTACCTATCTGACAGGTTACTGTCATACTGTAGTTGTATCAACAGTACCTATCTGACAGGTACATGTCATACTGTGGTTGTATCAACAGTACCTATCTGACAGGTATATCTGTCAACTGTAGTTGTATCAACAGTACCTACCTGACAGGTATATCTGTCATACTGTGGTTGTATCAACAGTACCTATCTGACAGGTACATGTCATACTGTAGTTTGTATCAACTAGTACCTAACTGTACAGGTATATCTGTCATACTGTAGTTGTATCAACAGTACCTATCTGACAGGTATATCTGTCATACTGTAGTTGTATCAACAGTACCTATCTGACAGGTATATCTGTCATACTGTAGTTGTATCAACAGTACCTATCTGACAGGTATATCTGTCATACTGTAGTTGTATCAACAGTACCTATCTGACAGGTATATTTGTCATACTGTAGTTGTATCAACAGTACCTATCTGACAGGTATATCTGTCATACTGTAGTTGTATCAACAGTACCTATCTGACAGGTATATCTGTCATACTGTGGTTGTATCAACAGTACCTATCTCAGTATCTGACAAGTACATGTCATACTGTAGTTGTATCAACAGTACCTATCTGACAGGTACATGTCACACTGTAGTTGTATCAACAGTACCTATCTGACAGGTACATGTCATACTGTAGTTGTATCAACAGTACCTATCTGACAGGTATATCTGTCATACTGTGGTTGTATCAACAGTACCTATCTGACAGGTATATCTGTCATACTGTAGTTGTATCAACAGTACCTATCTGACAGGTATATCTGTTATACTGTAGTTGTATCAACAGTACCTATCTGACAGGTATATCTGTCATACTGTAGTTGTATCAACAGTACCTATCTGACAGGTATATCTGTCATACTGTAGTTGTATCAACAGCACCTTCCTAACAGGGATACCTGGTCACGTCGTCCATTGCTGCCACGCCTGTTCATACACGAGATCTATGGAAGTGCTCGTCCACATTAGTGTAGTTTCTTAATGAGAGTGGCAATGCACCTATCAGCCTATTATACAAACAGATCAATTCAGATGTCAAGGTGACGTCCACTTACTGAGAGTATTTTCCATGCAGTTGGTCGCACCGACTTCGGGATGCCAGACCAACTCAGTTTCCTCAATTCGTCTGTTAACAAAACACACAATTCATTCGTTAGATGTTCAGAGAGAGAGAGAGAGGAGAGGAGAGAGAGAGAGAGAGAGAGAGAAGAGAGAGAGAGAGAGAGAGAGAGAGAGAGAGAGAAGAGAAGAGAGAGAGAGAAGAGAGAGAGAGGGGAGAGTGTGTGTGTGTGTGTCTGTGTGTGTGTGTGTGTGTGTGTGTCTGTGTGTGTGTGTGTGTGTGTGTGTGTGTGTGTGTGTGTGTGTGTGTGTGTGTGTGTGTGTGTGTGTGTGTGTGTGTGTGTGTGTGTGTGTGTGTGTGTGTGTGTGTGTGTGTGTGCATGCATGACTGCATTTATCCATTTCCCATGCAACTGGTCACATAGATTTGGAAATGCTAGACCAACTCTCTTCCTGAATTCTTCTGCTGACAAAATACACAACTGTTTCAGGTCTGAGTAAACATTTGATAAATGTGCCCACTGGACAGCAGAAGACAGCAACACGAGGATGACTAAAGACAACATGGTCGCATATAGCACAAACAGAGGTAAAGAACAATAACAGAGCATGTGGCAGTGCTGAAGTATCTATCTATGTATCTATCTTAGTATCTATGTATCTATCTATGTATCTATCTATCTAACTATCTATCTAATCACCACACACACACACACACACACACACACACACACACACATACACACACACACACACACACATGTATTTCCGTCTAATATCACTCATAGTGAACAGACGTTAAATTAAAGAACGAAGGAACACATGTGAATGTATACATATGTTTATGTATACGTACATGTATAGAGTACGTACCCCAACAATCAAACTGACACCAACACAACCACCAACTAATCAATTAATTAATTAATTTCCAGGCTAGTATCCTTTGATCTAAAAATATAATCCAGAAAAGGCTGGTCTAGGGTGTTTCTGTGTATGACAATTATAATAATAATAATAATAATTACAATATTTATATAGCACAAATCTTGATAAAATCAAATCTAAGCGCTGAAACACACACACACGCACGCACACAACGCACGCATGCACCACACACCACCACGCACGCACGCACACACACCACCACACCACGTCACCACACACACTACACACACACACACACACACACACACACTGTGACACACACACACACACACACACACACACACACACACACACACGGCTATAAATGGGGAAAAAGAATAAAAACAATGGAAAATTATAGAGAGCATATTATATACAATTATATATTGCAATGTGATTCCCCTCCGAGTGGAGACAGGCTGCAAGGGGATTGAGTGAGGTCAGGATTTTATGCAGAGGAGAAAAGGTGAGTTTTGAGAGCGGACTTGAAGGAGACAAAAGTAGGTTGCTGACGGACTGAGAGAGGATGTTTGTTCCAGGAGAGCGGACCAGAAACAGAGAAGGCTCGTGGACTGTAGGTATTGAGCTTAGTGCGTGGAAAGCGAAAAGTCAGAGGATCGGAGGCAGAGCGGAGGGTACGTGAGGGAACATAGATCTCAAGTAGGCTTGACAGGTAATCGGGGGCTGCGTTATTGAGGCTTTTGTAGCACATGGTGTCTAGTTTGTACTGTATGCGCTTTGATACAGGGAGCCAGTGAAGTTGTGCCAGGAGAGGAGATATGTGGTCAGCTTTTTTCTTTTTGAGTACAAGGCGTGCAGCATTGTTTTGAATGCGCTGTAGGATGTGAGTGGTGGAGGCAGGAAGACCAGACAGGAGTGAATTGCAATAGTCAATGCGAGACATTATGAAGGAGAGAACGAGTTTTGCAGTTGTTTCCACAGAGAGATACTTCCTGATCAGGCTTATACGATGGAGGTGATAGTAGCAAGATCTGGCAGTTTGAGAAACAAAGTTGTTCATGGAGAGGGTAGAGTCAATGCAGACACCAAGGTTTTTAGCTGAATCAGAAATTGGGACTGATGTGTTACATAATGGGAGAGAAAGAGGAGGCAGCTGAGAAAGTTTCTGACGGGTGCCAATGAGGATAGCTTCTGTCTTGTCATCATTTAGCTGAAGTTTGTTGTATGTCATCCAATTTTTGATGTCCGAGTAACACTCAGTGGTGCGAGTCAGGAGGGGCTGTATATTGTCAGGTGAGTCACTGTCTTGAAGTTGGGTGTCATCAGCATAGAAGTGGTGTTTTATAGAGTGGGAATTGATGATGGTGGACAGGGGGGAGGTGTAAAGAGTGAAAAGAACAGGGCCAAGGACAGATCCTTGTGGAACACCACAGGTCAGGTATGCAGGTTGAGAGTAAGTGCCATTGATGAGAACAGTTTGTTTTCTGTTTGATAGATAA
>CM060312.1:2659392-2669392 GCA_030674185.1 Monoplex corrugatus | reverse complement strand
TTGAAAATTTGAAAAAACTGAAAATCAGGCTAACTGGAAAACTTTTTCGCTTGAAGGCACTAGCAGCACAATGGTGCGACGTAAGTGATGTGTGTAGCCTAACAAAGATCGCTGGACCTGTGTTGTCTTCAACGATAGAGAGCGCTTCCTCATTTCTGGTCGTCTGCTACAGTGCTGCTTTGGTCACAATACCGCCGATTCAACTGTTTTTTTCCCCCAAACATTTTTTTTTTTTTTTTTTTTTTTTTTTGAATAACGAAAATGAAAAAACGGAATTTCCGTCTGGGGCCTTGCCGAGAAAACGGATTTCCGTCACTCAGACGGAAGAGTGGCACCCATGTCATCATGAAGGTGGGCCTGAAAGGTAAGAACTAAGTCTCAATGCCTCGGCTCCGTGAAAGCTGACTGTGGCAATAGGATATGAAGGTGTGGCCTGGGAGGTAAGTCAGTCACAATAACTTGGCTCTGTGATTCCTAATTATTGTGACTGGCACGTGACTGTGACAATGGGAAATCACATCCTGGTGCTGAAACACTCACACAAAATCTATATGCTCCATCAAAGTCCTGTATGATACGGACTGTGTAAGGGACAGAGGGGTAGAGTTTGTTCCTCCCCCACTCCATTCCTCCCTCCAGCAGACCTTCAGTGGCAGTCTGGGTGCTGGTCTTTCAACTGAGATGATAAACAAGGTTTTGTGTGCGGCATGCACATTGCCCATGTTAAAGATCCCAAGGCATCAAATGCACTGTTCTTGGCAAAATTCTGTAGAAAAATCTACTTTCATAGGTCAACCAAAATACACACACACACAGAACAACAATCAACTGACCAAGGGTGGAGATGTGCCATGATGATGTGTTTCTGACACTTCCTCATATGTACTAGCAATGCCGCATGAAAAATTGAAATTGGGTTTTGAGTTAAAAGATTTATATGGTTTTGAAGATATTGTTGTTCTGAGTAAAAAGCAGTTTAAATTTTTCAGATCGGACTATTAGTTCACGAGATATTCGAATTTGAAGCGTCAAAAATTTCTTAAATTTTGGTACCACGTTTTAGTGGGACAAAGAAGGACAAGTGTCACAGAACAAACCCATCAAATGGCATGGTATGCTGATTTTGCTGGAAATTACATTCATTTTGTAATTGTGAGAGACAGACGGGACCAAATGTCATAAAATTTTGATCGTTGATGTATTTTTGTATGCCGAATTGAATGAAACCATTATCGTAACTCTGCGACAAGCCATTTTTGTCTTATTACAGGAAACGTGATATTTGGCATGTTTTATCTGTTTTTCATTAATAATTGCCCATATTGTATTAATAATAGACAAAAATGAAGCTAGAAACAAAACAGGGATATATAATCATTTCATGAGATAGATATAAAATCATTTTGCTCATCGTTCAAGTGTCTTATTACTGCAAATTAAACCAAAAAAGTCATGACTCGCTACTTCAGTAGTCTTATAATAATTTGTAATATTTCATCAGTTTCTGTACATATAAAAGGAAATCTGAGAATCAATGACTTCTGGAATCACTTAAATAGTTGAAATATTAAAAATTACTGCATGCTTTTATACTGCAGGCTATCCAAAAATATCATCTGATCAATATTCTACTAAAAACTAAACACAAAAAAAATACACATACACATACACACACACAGAGGAAAACATATCAGACAAGATTTTTGCACAGTACATTTGATTTTTATTTTATTCATCAGTGTTTAGAAAACTGACTGACGTGTGGATGAGTCAAGTCCCCGAACACTTAGCACAGCCAGCATCCAAAGAAAACTTCAGGAAGGATATGGGACCACTCACCATTCAGGAACAGGTCACTTAACTCCTACAATAGAGAAATATATGAATTTCTGCATAATATATGCTATTCATTGAGAGATTGGAAAGGAAAGTAAACCATAATGCATAGTCTTCACATTAACATTACTTTAACATTAAGCCCAAACTCGCGACTTTGATTTTTAGCATATTACTTGTAAAAATCCACCAAAGCAGAGCAATCCTGCTAAGTACTTCCGGTGTACTCTTGCCCTTTAATACAAATCAATAACAACAGGCTACTATTAAATAAGATGCAATCTTCCCTTTAAAACAAATTAATGACAATGGGCCTATCCTTTTCAGATATTGACTACAAATTGAAACAACAACATAAGCTAATGGATGGCCTACTTTACAAATAATACAACTCATAGCCTTCTATTCAGTTTCAAAACCTAAATGAAGATTATAACAATGAACAGATTTTGTTTTGTGACATTCTAAATCTCTGTGTGTGTTAGTGTGTGTGCGTGTTGTCAGAGAGAGAGAGAGTGTGTGTGTTGTCAGAGAGAGAGAGATGGAAGAGAGAGAGAGAGAGAGAGAGAGAGAGAGAGAGAGAGAGAGAGAGAGAGAGAGAGAGGAAGGATCATGCCTGTTAACAACTTGGATATGAATGTATTGTGGCCTATTTACTTATTTATTCATTTCTTATTCTCTGAGAGAGAGAGAGAGAGAGAGAGAGAGAGAGAGAGAGAGATTCATGTCAAGGAAAGTACAATAACTTGCACAGAATTGTTTGTTGATTTGAAAAAAAAAATATTTAGACTTATTCATTCATTCATTCATTTATTTGAGAGAGAGAAGAGAGAGAGAGAGAGAGAGAGAGAGAGAGAGAGAGAGAGAGAGAGAGAGAGAGAGAGAGAGAGAGAGAGAGAGAGAGTTGGGGAGGCGGGTATGCGCACCCCTCTGTTTGGGCAAACCCATTTTCCACGGCCCGGCGAAGCACGTCGAGCACATAGTATTTTTAGTAGTAAGCTCGCCCGTTGTGGGGTGAGCAGATCTACACTGCGACATGCCAATAGCATGATCTCGGAGAGGAAATGGTTGACGAACCTAGATCTAGCTTCGGCTGACAACTCCGAATCGAGTTCAAACGCAGTTGTCCTTTTCTTCAAAAATACAATGTCACAGATAAAACAGAACTTGGTCTGTTGATTGCTAGATCTAGTCTTTGTCCGACAACGTAAAACTTGCCGAGCTGAAACTTGCACAGCATTCTGTTACGCCAGTAGTAGGCCTATGGCGTCGGCACATTCCGACGTTGTTTTGCTACTGATCTGGAACAGATCCTCATGTAAAAAGTTGGCGTACGGCCGTATTTTACATCAAATTGATTTCATATTACACATGCACATAGAAAAAAGTATGCAAAATCGAATCCCGCCGACGAGAAGTTCCAAAAATGGCGACTTGCCTGCAAACTTTTCCGATGAAAAAAAGCAAAACTTTGGAAGCGTCGATCTCGGTTCGAAACTGGCACACATAGCTCTCGTCGGGATATATCATTTTGTTACATTGATTCTCATTGGTTGCAAAATTACAATGTGATTGGTTCACAAATATAGCCGTACCGACCGAAATAGTGAAGCACCCCAAACAAACTTCGATTCTAAACGCATACCATATCCGCGATTACGCCCGAAACGCGGATTTTCGACTTTCTCATCAAATAACTAATTCCATTTTGCTGTAAGTACATAAAATGGCAATCATTCAAATCTTTATTCATTTCTAATTCATATAAGAAAAAAAAAAGGATGAAACACCGCTTAAAGAGGCAGTAATACTTGATTGTACAGACCTGTTAGAATTTGGAAAGCTCTACACCCTTCAAGTTAGTAAAGGAGCAAGATGAACATAACAGGGCTCTGTGAGGTTAGATGGAGTGGGCAGGGACTTTTTACTGTAGGAGAGCATACAGTTGTATATAGTGGAAATGAAAAGGTGGCTCAAGAGGAGTAGCAATTGTGCTGGACAAAAAGCATGCTGGAGCTCTGAAAAGCTATAATCCAATTAATGACAGATTTCTCACTGTCAAAATAAATACCAAATATGCTGTTTTGAACATAGTTCAAGCTTATGCTCCAACATCCACTAGCTCAGAAGAAGAAATAAAAATTTTTACAATGACCTCCAAACTATCAGAGACAAAATTCCCAAAAAGGAAATATGCATTGTGATGGGTGACTTCAACGCTAAAGTTGGAGAGGGGGCTGACACAGAATGTGGAATAGGACCATATGGTTTAGGAGAACGAAATGAGAGAGGTGACATGCTGGCTCTGTTTTGTCAGGCAAATGAGATGAACATCACAAATACTTTTTTCCAACAACCACTGCGCAGAAGATACACATGGATCTCTCCAGGAGACAGGTGTCGTAATCAGATTGATTATATTATCATTGACAGATCCTGGAAATCAACTGTCCTCAATGCAAAAACAAAGCCTGGAACAGACTGCGACACGGATCACATTCTTGTGACAACCAAATTAAGAATGAAAATATTGAAGAAGCCTAAAACCAAAACTACGCCAAAGTTCGACATATCAAAATTAGAAAACCCTGAGCTGGCGTTAGAATTCAGTATAGAAACAAGTAATCGTTTCTTAAAGTTACTTGAAGTTTGGGATGAAAATGACTCATATCCTGATGAAATCTGGACAGACATAAAAAACACACTGACCAAAATCTCTGAAGAAAAACTAGGAAAAGAAGAAAAAAGGAAAAAAGCTAAGCCCTACATAAGTCAGGAAGTGATAGATCTGGCAGAAAAGAAAAGTCAAGCTCGAAAGCAGGGAGAGCGGGAAAAATACTCAGCACTGAAAAGGGAAATAAAAAGTAAAGTCAGAAGAGACAAAGCAAATTGGCTGGCACAAGAATGCAGTAAAATCAATGAACACAACGAAAACAGGAAGTCGAGGGAGCTCTTCAAACAAATAAAAAAAGTGAAAAAAACAAATTTCAAAGCAACAAACCAATGCATCAACAACAAGGTTGGTCACACTCTGACTGAACCAGATGATGTCTTGGATAGGTGGAACGAATATGGCACATCACTTTTTGCAAGCCTGACAGCCATGAAAATAATTTAGAGCCAAATTTGGAATTGATCCCTGGAGATACGGAACCTGAACCTCTGCTCAGCGAAGTTGAATCTGCCATTAAAGATCTAAAATGCAGAAAGTCTCCTGGTCTTGACAATATTCCTGGAGAGTTGTTGAAACACTCAGGTGATGGTGGACTCAAAGTAATGCATCACTTATGC
This sequence comes from Monoplex corrugatus, assembly GCA_030674185.1. NCBI lineage: Eukaryota > Metazoa > Mollusca > Gastropoda > Littorinimorpha > Ranellidae > Monoplex > Monoplex corrugatus. The sequence continues at coordinate 2,664,265 of CM060312.1, read as the reverse complement.
TGCAAGATATGGAAGACTTGTCAGTGGCCTACAGACTGGAAGCTCCAAGAATTTGTCATGTTACAAAAAGAGTGGAAATGTCAAAGACTGCAACAATTATAGAACAATTGCACTGATCAGTCATGCCAGTAAAATACTGCTGATAATAATTTTAAACAGGTTAAAGCCAAAAGTAGAGGAAGAGCTATCCGACTGTCAGGCAGGCTATAGGAAAAACGGGGGAACAATAGATATGCTGTTTGTACTCCAGATATTGATAGAAAAGATTAGAAACACAGACCAAGAGATGTTCATCGTTTTCATTGACTACAGCAAAGCATTTGATAGCGTGATTCGCCAAAGTCTTTTCCACTTCATGATCAAAATGGGTTTTCCAAGACATCTGGTTTCCCTCATAGCTTCATTATATAATGATCAAAAAGCAACAATCAGATGGAATAATCAAAACTGCAAATTTTTTAACATCACTAAAGGGGTAAGGCAAGGTTGCATCCTGTCTCCACATCTCTTCAGCATATACACTGAACATATCATGAGAGAAGCAGACATAGAAGACATGGGAGTAAATATTGGTGGTAGAAACCTGTCAAATTTACGCTACGCAGATGACACAGGATTACTGGCAGACAACATTACAGGCTCTAGGAGGATCCTGTACAGGGTAGACCGGGTTGGAAAGGCAGCTGGGCTGGACTTAAATTCAAAGAAGAGCAAAGGTAGAGAGTTGGGAGGCAAATATCGACCACTGAGGGCAAGACCCATTTTCCAAGTCCCTGCTGAAAAAGTCAAGGACATAGATATTTTAGTTAAGTCAGCACCGTTGTGGATGGCAGATCACACTGCGATGCAAAGATGACATGGGCAGACATATGGTTCAATGACATACTTGGAAAGAACGAGTCAAACGCATTGCCTTTACTTCAAAAACATTCCATAAAAAGTACTTGTCTGTCAGCTAGATGTTTTCACACGAAAATGCGAGCAAAATTGGACAATGAAGAAAGTAGGTATGGACGTGGAACATCCGAGCGTTGTTTTACGATCTGAAAGATCCTCATGTCAAAATGGCGAAACGGCCATTAAATAAATGCATTACTGAATGAGTTGGTACACACGCAAGCTTCAGAATCATACAACGATGAAAATGAAATACTGTTGGACACGCAATCCGTAATAGAGAACAGACTTGATGTCACTTGTCCTCCAAGGTAAATTGGAAGGTGATAGGACAAAGAACGGCCACCATGCATCCTGCAGAAACATCATCTAAACATCAGATGCAATTGAAACTCCAGAGTGATGGTTCAATTAGCCAATCCGAGATCAGTGAAGCAACATTGAACACAACTTCATTCGGCTAAACATAGTATCCCGGATGACGCCCGACAGGTGAGACAGTAAATACTTGATTGAACTGAAACGCCCAGTATTTTGCGCAGGACCCCGTTTTTGCCAGTTTTTGGTACACAACCAATTTGACGGTCGCGTTTCGGTTTGCGGCATTGCTAGTATATAATTTGGAGTTAGAAACATACTACGCATTGTTAATTGTATTGTATATATAATGGAGTTAGATACATACATCCATGTATATGTATGTATATATATATGGAGTTAGATACATACATCCATATTATATGTATGTATATATATATGGAGTTAGATACATACATCATATTATATGTATGTTATATATATGGAGTTAGATACATACATACATATTATATGTATGTATATATATGGAGTTAGATACATATATACATATTATTTATATGTATGTGTATATATATGGAGTTAGATACATACATCCATATTATATGTATGTGTATATATATGGAGTTAGATACATACATACATATTATATGTATGTATATATACATATTATATGTATGTATATATGGAGTTAGATACATACATCCATATTATATGTATGTGTATATATATGGTGTTAGATACATACATACATATTATATGTATGTGTATATATATATGGAGTTAGATACATAATAATAATAATAATATATAAATAATACATACATCCATATTATATGTATGTGTATATATATGGAGTTAAGATACATACATACATATGTATGTGTATATATGGAGTTAGATACATACATACATATGTATGTGTATATATGGAGTTAGATACATACATACATATATATTTTATTATATATATATGGAGTTAGATACATACATACATATTATATGTGTATATATAATATATATGGAGTTAGATACATACATACATATTATATGTATATATATATATATGGAGTTAGATACATACATACATATTATATGTATATGTATATATGGAGTTAGATACATACATACATATTATTGTATTATATATATGGAGTTAGATACATACATCATATTATATGTATGTGTATATATATGGAGTTAGATACATACATACATATGTATGTGTATATACATCTTCATCATATCTCAAACAGTTTCCTGTTCTGTCAGATATGACATGAAATACAAAAAAAACAATGCTACTTCAATATTTTCATTCTTCCAATCAAAAGGAGTAATGTATTGTCAATACCTTCATCAATGTCTCGAAAAGAGTGCGTGTTGTTGGGTTTGTTGCTGGAGGATGTCTTGCTGGCCAGCTGCCGACTGTGGTTTTCAAGGACGGCCCGTGCCGAGGAGTGCACGTCACGCAAAGACATTTGTACTGTTGCCATAGATATGAGGTCATCATCCCCATCATCCCAGGCGTCTGATGTTTTGTTTTCAAAGTCGTGGAAGGGATCCCGCTTGCTGTTCTTGGACTTGTCTTCTTTCCTTGGAGAGCTGCACAATACAACTATCAATCATCATCGTCATCATCATCACCATCACCATCACCCCTCCTCCTCTGTCAACATAAACTAACAATTGTCGTCGTCGTCATCATGATCTCTTTATTAACACAAGTGTCAATCACCACTACCACCACCACCATCATCATTATCATGTTTCACTATTAATCCTCATCATCATTATCATTATCAAACATCATCATCACCCTCTGTTTGAGCGTTTGTCAACAGAATTATGAATCATCGTCACCATCAACATCCATTTGTAAAAACATCATCATCATCATCAACAGGACATTTAGGAGGTCACACTTTATAATTTTATAAAAAAAAATTATTTAAAAATAAAATTAATAATAAAAAAAATGTGAATATGAATATGAATCGAGGGAGAGAGATGGACACCCCGCCCTCATAATCCTGGCCCCGAGAAAGTTGAGGTCTCTTCAACCTTACTCCCCTACGACTCCAGGGTTATGGGACTACATCTATCGATCAATCTACTTTATAACTGCCTGAAGACAGTAAAACCATAACCACACACACACACACAAGGAAAGTTTAGGTTCACATTTTCATGGACTTACATTGTTACAGACTGGATGAAAGTGCACATGCATACAGTGCATCAGACTAAAATCTGGTACATTTCAGTGACACAATGGTCTTAATCAAACAGGAATTTCATGAATCAGACGCAAATTTATGCATAAATTAATTTATCTCTGCTTCATAATCAGAAATATTAAGCAGAATCAAGATTCATGATCATCATCTTCACCATCAATATGGCCAGCAGAGTGGTTGGCAAACCTCACAGAATTTTGCCAGAAAACATTTTGCAGGTAAATTTTCTTAAATTTTTTAAAGGTATAGAGAACTGACCTTGGCATTTTCTGTTGTATTGGTGGATGCTGGGCTCCATACACTGGCTTGATGCTGTAACAAAATAGTTAAAGATGAACAAGTCTATGGTACAATGTGCTCTTGCTGTGACATAAGAAACAAGTCTCTAGATTGTACAGTGTGCTCTAGCTGTGACATATACATGAACAAGTCTATGGTACAGTGTGCTCTTGCTGTGATATTACACGAACATGTCTGCGGTGCAATATGCTCTAGTTGTGATATAATACATTCATGAACAAGTGTATGGTACAATGTGCTCTTGTGACATAATGAACAAGTCTATGATACAATGTGCTCAAGTGACAGTAAATATGATAAATCATACATTTTCAGAAACTGAGACAAACAGATCTACACTCATAAACAACACTGAACTTCAAAGTTACCCACAGAGGAAACCATCCATCAACCTTTCCCACGGCATTTTCCCCACACATCCTGTTGTAAAATCTTAATCAAACATCAAGCTTGTTTTCTGTATTTTACCCTTCCTGATGACAAATTTTCCTAAACATCCTACTCTAATGTCTAAATTAAATATTTGATTAACATATCTTGATTGTTTACATACTTGTACTTATCTCCCTTAACTGGGCTGACAGACCTGGCTAAGCGATGATCTCCAAGGAGCCATGTAAACACCGTTGAGCAGACATGACAAACCCTTTGCAACATACGAGCTGTGTCTGATCATATCTATTTGATAAAGATAAAAACAAAACCTTCACTTCCTCCTCTCCAACATTAGGCTAACAAATTTTTTCTTCATACCACACTGTCTCTCATTTCTTGTGTCCCCATTCCTCAGGTCTCAGTTCTGGAAATCGGTATCAATGAAAGCATGACATAGGCCTTGGACTGATCACCAAGTTATACAGTCTAATTCTTAGGCCTGTACTGTGCACTGTTGATCTTGATCTTTACATTTAGTGGGTACTCAAAAAGCACTGACCATTCACTTTCTGTAACAAATCCAAATGCCGAAACTAGCCATAGGGTTTGTTTTCTATGCAACATTATCCTTTGAATCTACTACTTCAATTTTGTGTACAGGCTATGATAGGCTTACAGTTGGATCAAGCCTATATATATCTCAAAGTATTGTCTACATATAGGCTCACAGTTAGATAGCCTAGGCC
>CM060312.1:2651892-2654392 GCA_030674185.1 Monoplex corrugatus | reverse complement strand
TCACAGAGAGCAAAGATAAACTACAGCCATCACAAGAGCAAAGATAGACACAGCCATCACAGAGAGCAAAGATAGACTACAGCCATCACAGAGAGCAAAGATAGACTACAGCCATCACATGAGAGCAAAGATAGACTACAGCCATCACAGAGAGCAAAGATAGACAAGAGCCATCACAGAGAGCAAAGATAGACAAACAAGAGCCATCACATAGAGCAAAGATAGACAAGAGCCATCACAGAGAGCAAAGATAGACAAGAGCCATCACAGAGAGCAAAGATAGACTACAGCCATCACAGAGAGCAAAGATAAACAAGAGCCATCACAGAGAGCAAAGATAGACTACAGCCATCACAGAGAGCAAAGATAAACAAGAGCCATCACAGAGAGCAAAGATAACAAGAGCCATCACAGAGAGCAAAGATAAACACAGCCATCACAGAGAGCAAATATAGACTAACAGCCATCACAGAGAGCAAAGATAGAACTACAGCCATCACAGAGAGCAAAGATAGACTACAGCCATCACAGAGAGCAAAGATAGACAAGAGCCATCACAGAGAGCAAAGATAGACTACAGCCATCACATAGAGCAAAGATAACAAGAGCATCACAGACAATGATAACAGAGCTACGAGAGCAAAGATAGACAACAGCCATCACAGAGAGCAAAGATAGACAAGAGCCATCACAGAGAGCAAAGATAGACAGAGCCATCACAGAGAGCAAAGATAAACTACAGCCATCACAGAGAGCAAAGATAAACAAGAGCCATCACAGAGAGCAAAGATAAACAAGACCATCACAGAGAGCAAAGATAGAACACAGCCATCACAGAGAGCAAAGATAGACAAGAGCCATCACAGAGAGCAAAGATAAACAAGAGCCATCACAGGAGCAAAGATAAACAAGCCATCACAAGAGCAAAGATAACAAGCCATCACAGAGAGCAAAGATAACACAGCCATCACAGAGAGCAAAGATAAAAGCCATCACAGAGAGCAAAGATAACAAGCCATCACAAGAGCAAAGATAACACAGCCATCACAGAGAGCAAAGATAACAAGCCATCACAGAGAGCAAAGATAGACACAGCCATCACAAGAGCAAAGATAGACAAGAGCCATCACAGAGAGCAAGATAATAGGACTACAAGCCATCACAAGAGCAAAGATAACAAGCCATCACAAGAGCAAAGATAACTACAGCCATCACAAGAGCAAAGATAGACACAGCCATCACAGAGAGCAAAGATAGACAAAGCCATCACAGAGAGCAAAGATAAAAGGCCATCACAGAGAGCAAGATAAACAGCATCACAAGAGCAAAGATAACAAGCCATCACAGAGAGCAAAGATAAAAGCCATCACAAGACAAAGATAGACTACAGCCATCACAAGGCAAAGATAACTACAGCCATCACAAGAGCAAAGATAGACAAGCCATCACAGAGAGCAAAGATAGACAAGCCATCACAAGAGCAAAGATAGACTACAGCCATCACAAGAGCAAAGATAGACTAAGCCATCACAGAGAGCAAGATAAACAAGCCATCACAGAGAGCAAGATAAACAAGAGCCATCACAGAGAGCAAAGATAGCAAGCCATCACATAGAGCAAAGATAACAAAGCCATCACAGAGAGCAAAGATAACAAAGCCATCACAGAGAGCAAGAAAATACAGCCATCACAAGAGCAAAGATAAACTACAGCATCACAGAGAGCAAAGATAAACACAGCCATCACAGAGAGCAAAGATAAACAAGAGCCATCACAGAGAGCAAAGATAAACAAGAGCCATCACAGAGAGCAAAGATAGACAAGAGCCATCACAGAGAGCAAAGATAGACTACAGCCATCACAGAGAGCAAAGATAAACAAGAGCCATCACAGAGAGCAAAGATAGACTACAGCCATCACAGAGAGCAAGATAAAAGAGATCACGGACAAATAACAGCCATCACAGAGAGCAAAGATAAACAAGAGCCATCACAGAGCAAAGATAGACTACAGCCATCACAGAGAGCAAAGATAGACTACAGCCATCACAGAGAGCAAAGATAGACTACAGCCATCACAAGAGCAAAGATAGACAACAGCCCATCACAGAGAGCAAAGATAGACTACAGCCATCACAGAGAGCAAAGATAAACATACCATCACATAGAGCAAAGATAGACTACAGCCATCACAGAGAGCAAAGATAAACAAGAGCCATCACAGAGAGCAAAGATAAACAAGAGCCATCACAGAGAGCAAAGATAGCAAAGATAAACTACAGCCATCACAGAGAGCAAAGATAAACTACAGCCATCACAGAGAGCAAAGATAGACTACGAGCCATCACAGAGAGCAAAGATAGACTACAGCCATCACAGAGAGCAAAGATAGACAAGCCATCACAGAGAGCAAAGATAAACAAAGCCATCACAGAGAGCAAAGATAGACTAGAGCCATCACAGAGAGCAAAGATAGACAAGCCATCACAGAGAGCAAAGAT